>PVIC010028364.1:0-23246 GCA_004025085.1 Thryonomys swinderianus
CGCTTGGAAGCTAGTAGCTAAGAGACTGCAGTCATTCAGCAGTAACTAAAATATATGTTTAATTTTTATTTATTCATTTTTGGCAGTATGGAACCCAGGGCGTCGTGCGCAGCAGGCAAGGGCTGTACCACTGAGCTACACATCCAGCCTGGCAAAAAATAACATCTACGGGTGTGGTTACTAGAACAGAGAAATGAATGAATGAAACAGCCAGAAAAGTGTCCCCGGGCGGTCCCTGTTACTGTCTGTGGCAGAAACCAGTTAATAATGAAAATAAGCAATTTGTGCAGTACGTAAGTACTATTCGAAGTTTGTCAGACAATGATAACCAGGAAAGCTAGAAAATTTCATTACGGGATGGGGTGTTAGGGAAAGCCCACCTAAGAAGGCAACATCTGGACAGGGACCTGATTGTGGCCATCTCGGGGGTTGGGAGTCCAGACAGAGGGAAGAGCGTGTGCAAAGGCCCTGAGGTGAGAAGGTCTTCGTTAATTCCAGTGGATACAAGGCAGCGTGGGGGTGGGACTTTGTAAGATACGAGCTCAGACCGATGAAAGACTTGATGGTGGGCAGTCATCTATTTTTTAATGTCCTGTATTTCAGAATTTATTCCCTCATTTCACAGACCTTCAAAAACTAAAGAAAAGCCATTATCCTCGTCCTCTGACTGCTGGACGAGGACTCCCTCTACCCCACCCTCCAGGCAGCACCCAGCTTCTGTCTCAGTCCCTTCCTCCTCCCCGCATTCCTCCTGTGGATGGTGACGCCCTCTGCTGTCTCCACTCTTCTCTGCTGGGGACTGCCTGGTCAGGTGTCCGTCCCCCACCCCACCCCCGGTGTTGCAGCTTTCCCTGCCCACTGGCTCCTCAGAGATATGAATGGGTCCAGGCTGCTTTCTCCAAACTAGTCTTTCCCTGCTTCCTGGAATTAACTCCTTCTCACCTTCCTTTGGTCTCTCTGCTTCAACTGTCTCCACTCATAAGCTGCGGAAGTCTGCTCCCGCCACTTCCCAAACCCCCAGCTCCTAAATCTGTTTCCTTCCATACATCTCCTATTACCTCGGCTCTGCCTGGATACTTTAGTTACATACTCTGAGGGGCTAAGAAAACTTTTATGGAGGTATTAGGCCTGAACTGGACATCAGAGGGTAAATGAAAGGGCACTGAAAATTGAAGGCCCAGCAGGGGCAAGGCCTGATCAGTAGCCACGGTGGGATGGTGTGGCAGACACAGCTAATGTGACTTTGCCAGACCAGGAAGCAGAACAGTAAATGACGGGAAATGGAGCTGGGGATCATGAGGCATCATGGGAGATGTCTTGTGTGTGGTCCTGTAGGTAGCTGGAAACTAACAGGTTATTAAACCAAGGAGAGACATTATCCTCTGGAATCCTAATGTAGCACCTTTGAGCAGGGTTGTGAATGGGCCGAGGACAGACCCAGGAGAGAAGATGGGGTGGGTGGGGCTGACAGGGAGGATCTGGAGTCACCACCTGTTCAGGAAATAGAACGGGCATGTGGGGTGCCAGCTGAATTAGCAGGTGACAGAAGGGAGGCAATGCCTCCACATCCCTCTTCCAGACAGGAGGGCTGAGGTGTCTGAGCACCTCCTAAGGGCGGTTCTCTGAACTGGGTCCAGTGGCCACCACAGGACACCTGCCCTGGGTAGCTGGGGACCTTGGGCACCAGGGCTCACAGAGGCTGTCTGTGGTGACGGTCGCTGTTTGCAATGCAGCGCGTGGGCGCGTTCCCGCCTGGAGCAGGGCAGACTCCATGGCAGGGCTCTGGGACGCAGAGTCTCAGCAGCAGGGACAGGAGTCCAGCACCTGGCTGCTCGACCCGAGTCTGGAGCAGGTGTCCCAAAGAAACAAGCAACAGCGGAGAAATCGACCGAGACAGTGACCTTCAGCGATCTGGGGACTTTCAGAGCACGCTCCACTTGCCCACGTTTTCTGTCGTTCCTGTGAGTTTCCCACAGTGATTTTGGGGGTTGCTGTGGATGGAACCCAGGGCCTCACGTGTGCTAGGCAAGCAGCTGCTGCCCTACCCGCTCAGCCCCCAAACAATTCCTCAGCCTTTCTTCCAGCTGATTCTATGAGTTGTCTCTTCCCTCTCCCATAGGTGGTCAAAGCTGGGTTTTGTTGCTTACGGCCAGGAACCCTGACAATTCAGAGTAGAGAATAAGCAACATCGCTCCCTGAGCTCTGGGCCAGTCCCCCGGCTCGGGCATTTGCCAGACTCAAGAGTGGGCCCCGGTGACTAAAGCTGTGTGACCCTTGGTCGCCCCATCTAGGAAGTGGATTGGGGGTATGCAGCTCAGTTGGAGAACACTTGTATGGCCCCAAGTTCAATCCCTCCCCCTCATAAAACTGTGAGAATTAAATGATCCTATTTACACAAAGCCCTGAGAGCAGGACTTGGCACTTAGTACTATTTACCTGTTCTTATCCTCTCTTGGCACATTACACAGCACCCCAGGGGTTCCTTCTCTACGCTCACACCCATGGTTGGCTCTTTCCTGCCCACTGCAGTGTCCCTCTGCCAGGCACCTCCTGGCAGCTCTTCCGTCTTGGTCCAAGGCCAGAATATCGTAACCCTTCACCTACACGGCCCTCTGCTGCACCTGTCACAGGATAGCGGAGTGGGTGTTTGGATCCTGGAATAAGACCATTGTGTATTAGCTCTCAGGCTCAGGCAAGATGTTTAACCTCTGGGACCCTCAGTTTCCTTGTCTGTGAGATGGGGATGTTAACAGCAGGGCTGCATTGGACTTGTGAGGATCAGGTAAAACAGATAAACTTCAGCACAGCCCGCTAAAGGTCCCTGTGAACATTCACTCTCCCGCCCGGAGCTGCCTGGCCGCAGCTGTAAATCATCCAGATAACCAAGAACGTCCTCCTCCCTCCCACCCCAGCCCCAAACTCCTCATCGCCTCCGCCCACTAATGACCCTGTGATTGCCTTCTCATTAAGGATGAGCTAAGCGGCCACTGTGCCTTTAGCCAGAGTGGGGCTTGATCTGCCCCCAGAATCAGTGGGAGTAACGTGGGCATTCCAGGTTCCGGAGAGAGGCGGCCCCGCCCCGAGGCCCCAGCCACTCTGGAGAGGACTCTGCTCCGGGCAGAGGGAGCACCACCTCCGGTCCCATGCTGAGGAGCTAAGAGCCATGCGGGGACTCAAGAGGCTGTCTCTGCCCTCCTGAGGTTCAGTTTTCATGTCTTTCAAGAGGAAATAATAAATGATAGTATCTACATTGTTAAGTTAGAGTGAGAAGAAAAAGGAATAAATCAGATTTCCTGCGTGGAGATACAGCTCCGTGGTAGAGTGCTCGCCTAGCATGCATGAGGCCCTGTACCTAAATAAATAAATCAGTAGATAAATCTAACACTTTGTTGATGTCGAGAAATGGTGTCAAGAAATAAATGGTGTCGGTTATTATCAGTGTTAGGATTATTATCATCGGAACTGGGTTGTCAGTTTTTCCAGTTCATTTGATAAATAGTCATCCTGTCTCCGGTGATTTGTAGTGCTACAGCTCTACACCCCGCCTCCAACTCCTGTGTCTGGCTGGCTTCGGTCTCTTTCTTCATGTTCAGCTTTGCCTTTGGTGGCCTTTATTCTTTCCTGGGAACTTCAGAATCCCTTTGTCTAGATCTTTGGCTTTCTCTGTGTATGTTTCTCAAGGAGGCATCCCTCGTGACAGAAGGGCTGCAGAGGTTCTAGGGTTTTCACGCATACTCCATCATCCACAATAGGGGAAGATAGTAACCTAGGTAGACCACCCCCAAAATCTTCACCCTTCGAAACTGTGATCTAACTAATGTTAGGCTGTTTTGAACCAATTTGTTTTGGGCCTGTTATGTGGCGAGATAATAAACAGCAATTATTTTATTTCCCAGGCTTTCCTGCAGCTGACTGAATTCTCCAGGGAGTATGAACAGAAGTCAAAGGCACCACTTCCAAAACTGTCCGTCTGCAGTCTCTGTATTCTTCCCCTTCTCGCTGGCCTCTTAGGCAGCTATGGAAGCCACTGACTGAAAATGACAAAGCCACAGAGGGAAGAACCCCGGACTCTTCATCAGTTGGAGATCTGCCCAGGAAAATGGCTTTCCAGGGAGCCCACGCAGGATGGGTGTGAGCAATAAGTGAACGTTTATGTTTAAGCCACTGAGATCTGGGGGTTACAGCATTTAAAATCACCTTAGCTAATGTCTTTCCTTTTTTTTTTTTTTTTCCCAGTACCAGAGATCAAACTCAGGCCCTTGCACTTGCCAGGCAGGCACAGCGCCAGGGAGCCACATCCTTGGCCCTGCATATCCTCTCACGTAGAACATGATCAGAGCTCACACTGGAGCAGGAAGGCAGTGAGTATGCAGTGATGAAGAGGCAGGACGATCTAGTCCCCAGAGCTTTACATTCAGGGCCGAAGGCCGGGGGTACGGTGGGTCCTGAGCCCACCACTTACAAACCGCCTGACCTTGGACCAGCCACTTAGCTGGTCCTTGCTTTGATTTTTGCCTCTGCAAATGGGAACCTGAAGACTAATTTTCAAGGCTGTTTGGGCACATTCAGGAGATAATATATGCAAGACTCCTGGCACCCAATAGGCCTTCAATAAATATTTGACGAATCAATTAATAAAGCATGTGGCCCACTGTGGCACCCAGTCTCAGTTAAAGTTAGCTATTGCTAACTCTACGTTTGTATTTAATTTATATATAAATAACATTACATTTTGTGGCTATCAAAATTGTTATTTCAACTAGGCTCTGAGACTCTGGGCGCCTCTCAGTCGCCTGGCCCCCACCTCTCCAGGCTCCCTGGGACCTGCCCAGCCCCTGGCTTCCTAGACGCCATAAATCAGGTGCCCGTGGGTCTGTAATTAACAAGCCGCAGTGGGCGGGCCCGAGGCACCCCGCTCACCCTGGCCCAGGGGCTTCCTGAGCCCCACCTCTCCACTGGTGGGGGCCGGAGGGGCCTCTGGGCGCTGGGGGGTCCCTCAACAGGCCCCTGATTTATGGCCTTCTGTGTGAAGGAGATTTATGAGCTAAAACCCAGAGCCTGGGCCGGTGGGGGGGGGGCGCCCCGAGGCACAGAGCACCATGGTCACTGGGTAACATGGCCACTAGTCGGGCTGGGCTGGCAGAAGGGGCCGGGGCTCTCAGAACCTCAGCCCTTCTCTAGCACATGTTCCCCTCGCACTGCCCTGGTCTTTCTTACGTTTAGGTCCCACATATTTTGCCCGAGTACCTTTGTGCCCATTTCAGAGATGTGAAAACAGAGTCCCCGGGCGAGAAGCAGCCCATACGCAGGCACACTGGCACAAGTGGGCAGGAGCCTGGAGTGTTTTCCCCTGAGGGAGGCGCCACTGGAGAAAGGGCACTGGGCCGAAAGGCCTGACAGTGGATGGAGGTAGCATGAGCAGGGAAGAGGTAACTAGGTCTCCTGGGAACACACATGGCTGCGGTGCCTCTGGGGGTCCTGAAGTGGTCCTCAGCTACAGCCACGCCCAGTGCCCACTGCAGTTTGTGGGTCTCCGGGCTCAGCAGGGCCCAGCAGCCCTCAGAGGGAGGATTGCGCCCCCGTTTCAAGTGAGGCATCACAGTATGGAAGAAAGACTTCTCCATGGGTGGTTAGTTTGGTTTGGATTTTTTTTTTTTTTTGTAGTGGGGATCAAACTCAGGACCTTGTGCTTCCTGGGCAGGCGTGGCACCACTGAGCTAAATGTCACCCCTTTTTGTGGATTCTGACTCAGCCAGACTCGGACTCAAATCCTAGCTCTTGCCACTTTTAAGGTTACCAGTCTGGTAACCTTAGGCAAGTTACTTACTCTCTCCTCATTTAAAAGGTTAGGATGGCCGGGCATGGTGGCTCATGCCTGTAATCCCAGCACTCAGGAGGCAGAGACAGGAGGATTGCTAAGTTCAAGGCTTGCCTGGGCTACATAGTGAGCTCGGAGCCAGCCTGAACTACAAAGCGAGACCCTGTCTCAAAAAAAAAAAAAAAAAGATTAGGATGATGAAATACAGATGCATTTATATCACTCCTGAGACCTTTGTGCGCAGGAGCTGTTACAAAAGTAAGTGTCTTCTCCCAGGGCACCAGACAGAGGCTTTGTCTTTGGTAAAAGTGCACAGTATAGACTACACTTGAAGACTCAGGCTGGAACTTCATAGACTCCGAGATGTGGGGACAAGAATCATCATCTTATTCCAAGATTCTGCACTTGAGCTAACTTCAGGCCTGGGGAGGGTCCCCGAACACCGCAATGTATTCATCAGTATTCATGGTGCATCTGCTAAGTAGCAGGGACTGTTTTAGTCTGTGACAATAAACAAAACACACAAATCCTACCCTCACTCAGCTTCATGCTGGGGGATGGAAATAGACTGATACATAAAATATGGCTTGTAAACTGATCATCGTGGTGCACACCTGTGATCCCAGCACTCAGGAGGCTGAGGCAGGAGGATCACTATGAGTTCAAGGCCAGCCTGAACTTCCTAAGAAGTCAAGATTAGCCTGAAACTACCCAGCGAGATCCTGTCTCAAAACAAACAACACCAAAAAAAAAAAAAACAAAAAAAAAAAAACAACAAAAAAAAAACACCACCAAAATATATACCTAAAATGTTACAGCTATGGGCTTATATTAGATTGTCAGGGAAACTCCAACCCAAAAAATTGCCCAAAAGAGAAGTGATTTGCCACCTTCCGGCCCCAGCCAGGATCTAAGTCAGAATCTCCCACTGGCCAGTGTCCTGGTGTCCACTGCATGTCCTGTGGGTGCACCTTGGGGGCACCTCCACAGAGCCAGCCTTCCAGGGCTCAACCCCTCTCACCCTGGCACCCCACACCCTTACCAACGACTCACCCTCTTTGTTCACAGAGAGAGCAGAAGTCACTTGGGCAGGGGGTCCCCTGTCAGCCCTCTCCCCACCTTACGAAACGTCTAGCACTGTCCTTGTCTCCGTGTCACAGGAGGGGCCGACCTTCCCCTAGCGACCCTGCCTGCGAGCCACTCTCCATCCGCTTCTTCCTCTCAGCCATGAGCGTGTGACCAAGTAAAGTACCCGACCGGTGGCTGGTGGCATCATGTGCTGCCAATAGGGTCACCTGTGCTGCCGCATTCAGCTGGCGGCTGATCTGAAGCTGGGTCCCCAAGAAGGCTGCTCTTGTCTTGTGACCCTGGACACCACGGGGCCTCTCTGTGTGGCCAGCTGTGCAGCAGGGAACCTGGCTGCCCTCAGAAGCTTGGTTGCTGGATTCCAAGAGGTAAGAAGGGGAAGTCGCGGTGTTCTCTGAAGAGCCGAGCACGGAAGGCCATGAGCACCATGTCTGCCGACCTTGAGGTCAGAGCCCGAAGCCAGGCCAGCCTGCCTCAGGGCGAGGGAGACCAGCTCATTCTTGGCAGGCTGTAGCGAGTGCGTGCAGTACATGTATTAAAGGAGCTGCTCACGGTGGTGTTTGGAGACTCTCAGAAGTGCCAAGCATGCAGTCCTACCTCAGGGGATCCTGCTGCGCCCCAGAACCCCCTCACTGCCTCACCTTGCCCTGGCTTTTTTTTTTTTTTTTTTTGGAGACAGAGTTTTGCTTTGTAGTTCAGGCTGGCCCTGAGCTCACTATGTAGCCCAGGCAAGCCTGGAACTCAGCAATCCTCCTGCCTCTGCCTCCCGAGTGCTGGAATTATAGTTGTGAGCCACCACAGCTGGCATTGTGGTGTGTGGTACCGATTGCTGGTGGGCATGAGTCATCATGCCCCATATTGTTTGTATGTGATTACTGGGATAGAACAGGGATCTTGCGCTTGCTATGCAGGCACCAGAACCACAGGGCTAAATCTCTGGCCCCTGGCTCATTTTTTTTATCCATAGTGATCTAGGTCAGCCCTGTCTACTCTGGGAAAACCACGGTCATCCGTGACTTCCTCCTGGCTCGTGTAACAGCCCCTACCATCTTTGCCCTATGCCCCTGAAGCTGTGCCCTTCTCCTTCCAGAAACAGGCTCCCTCTTGGCATGGCCTCTCCCTTGGGTCTCTTCCCACTCCCTTTGTTTCTTTTATTGGCTGTTTGTCTTCTGTTCATCCCATAAATGTTAGATTTCAATTTCTAGGAGCAGCCTTCCTCTAGACTTGCAGATCGATACAGCTAACTTCTGAATGATTGTTCTGCAGATACCTGGACCTAAACTCCCTGTTCTTTCCTCTGGCTTCTCTTCTTGAGTAAGTGGACAAACGAGCAAAACCATCATCAGTATACCTACCCAGTAAGTATACTGGGTCCAGCTAAACACCCCACACATCCCATGTGTACCCCATAGCTGGCCCCAAGCCCAAGGCCCATCCAGGCCAGCAACTAGTTTGATCTCCACCGGCCTCCTCCTCTTCACCCTCACCAGCCCCGCCCTGTTCAGGCCTTGTAGTAGCAGATTTAAGAAATTCTGAGTTCGGGACCAGGGATTTAGCTCAGTATTCCACATCTGCCTGACAAGAGCAAGGTCCCAAGTTTGATCCCCAGTAACCAGATACCACAGTGTCAGGCGTGATGGCTCATGCCTGTAATCCCAGCAGTCAGGAAGCAGAGGCAGGAGATTACTGAGTTCGAGGCTTGCCTGGGCTACACAGTGAGTTCAGGGCCAGCCTGAACTACAAAGTGAGACCCTGTCTCAAAAAACTGAAAAAAAAAAAAATGTTGAGTTTGAAGAAAGCCAGGCAAGTTCTTTGCCTCCTGACCCTTTAGATTTCCCCTGGTGCTAACAGGTACACAGAAATAGAGAGTTTTCAGCGTCCCAGACTTACCAACACAGGATCCTTTACCCAGAAAGCATCTCCCAGACCCCCATTTCATGCATCTGTTGTATAGTTTTTAATTGATTGAAATCAAATAGGAACGTGGCTTAGCCTGGAAGCCAGGCAGACAACTTCCTGTAAATTCCTAAACTAGTCTGCAACTCCCTTAACTTGCCTGAAAATGGAGGTGACTTTAGGGTCGGTAGTGAGGGTTCGAGGCGACACCATTTGGACAACGTTGGGCATAATAAGCCACTGCCCCCTCTGCCCACGTTTCTTTGAGACCTCGTGAGGTTGGCAAGGAAAAGAAACCCGCTCTAGGAAGCATAATTTCTCTTCGAAGGTGTGTTGCTTTGAGCCGTTTCACAGAGTTCCTCATTCACTAAACATGGCTAACTCAGAAAACTTTTTACACCTACAATCAAAAGCCTGGAATTTTGGAAAAGAGAATTGGGGCGTGGTAAAAGCCAAGAAAGGGTAGACGGCATCTTGGTGCCCTCTTCTGGTCAGGATGTGGAATTCCAAGGAGACAGACAAGACTGTGGCTCGCGCACTTGCGGCTTGAGGCTCTCTGGGCCCCGCAGGAAGCATAGGTAAGTTTCCTATCTGAGTAAAGGAAAGCGCTCCTTTCTACCTCCGTCCGGTGTTGTCCCGCATTCCCTTAAGAATTCCCTTGAGTCTTCATCTCTTGAACTGCAGAATTGGGTCGTTGGGTCCCTTTCTCAGCAAACCTTCACCCTCCTCTTCTGTCCTAGAGGAAAAACCGAGGCCCTCCGGGGTGAACCCTCAGCTCCCAGGCTGGGCCTCGAGAAGGCGTCTGCTCCTCCTTTCCTCCGGTGGCCCGTGTTAAACCCCGCTGCTCCATGCCCCTCCCTCACACAAGGCAAACTGTTCCGCTCGCCATGGCTCCTCCTCTGTCGTGCGCACGCGCGCGCGCGCGCGTCCGTGGGTGGGTGCATACGTCCCGGGGCCCTTCTTTTCTTTTTAAGACAAGATCTCCCAGGGGCCAGGGATGTAGCTTGGTGGCACCGCATCTGCCTCGCAAGTGCAAGGTCCTGAGTTCGGTCGTCAGTACTGGAAAAAGACAAGGTCTCACTAAGTCGTTGCCAAATTGCCCAGGCTGTGTTGGAACTTGTGGTCTTTGAGCCTCCGCCTCCCAGAGTGCTGGGGTTGCAGGTGCGCCCCACCCGGGGCCAGCACGCCCCCTCCCTTTTTGAGACAGGCTCTCACAAAGTTGCCCAGGCGACCCTGAACTTGTATCTTTCAGCTTCGGCTCTCTGAGGAGCAGAAAGTACAGGTGTGCACCACACCTCCCAGTTGGACTTTCTGAGAGTGATTTTGTTGCAAATACCAGAATCGCGGAAACGGAAGGCACCCAGAGGCTTGGAGGCAGTGAAGAGCTTTATTTACATGAGGGACCTGACCAGGATCTTCCCCCAAAGAAGCCAGGCCCATAGAATATCAGAGGAGCTGGTAGTTTTATAGGGTCCAAGCAGGAGGTACAAGAGCAGAAGCAGAGTACGTGGCAGTCTTTGATTAGTTAGTTCTTTGACACATTTGACATCTATGAGGCTTATTTCCATTAGTTTCCCTAATGGGAAGTGTGATGAGCAGAGTTTACACAAAGCAAAGCGGGATGGGCCTTTCTGAGTCCATTATACTGAATTGGTGACTGATGACAGAAGTTGTCCTGACTCCTCGGATACGTTCTACAAAGAGCATAGTTATCTAGCTTATTAGCACAATTGCTTAATAGCACAATTAACTCATAGTGGTCCAGTTCAATTATTTTTGTTAAAAATAGTTGTCTGCCTGGAAATTCCCTTTCAATGTTAGATTTCAAGAAAAACTGAGAGGCGGCTCTAGAGAGTTCCCACACACCCTAGCCCCATGGCCCATACCATTCACTTATAACATTACCATGGCTCATTTCCTGCAGCTAAAGAAAGTGCACAGTTTATTCAAATTTCTTTATGTATTCAGGTGCTCCTTGTATGTTCCAAGATCCCATCTAAGAGACCGTGTGACCCCTAAACTTCCTCTCCCCTGAGCCCTACTCCTGGAATTGTCCTGAGGTTTTTGCATGGTTAACCGGATGTGTTTTTGCATGATTACATAGATGGTAGATACCAGTGTGGTGAACCTATGGCACGCATGCCACAGTGGGCCGTTTGTATCATTGAAAGCGCTAAAAGGTTCACCATCCCTGCTGTATGTGATCTGGAAAGTCCTCTGATAGCTCATGTGTTGAAGGAATGGTCCCAGTTTGGTGCTACGGAGCCTTTGGGAGGCGGCGCCCAGAGGCGCTCCTGGGACGGGCCTGTGGCCCTGCCCTGGCTTCCTCGTCCTCACCTCACCTCCTCAGAGCTGAGCAGCGCTGCTCGGCCCCTGCCCCCACCCACGCGCTGCTTCCCTGCCGGCCTCCACGCATCAGGGCCCAGCAAGCATGGGCTGAAACCTCACAAAGCTGTGAGCCAATATAAACATTTTCTCCTTATAAGTCAACTATCGAGGGAACCACAGAGATAAAGTAACATTTTTATCTCCTATCAAGGATGCAGATTAATGACATGACCTACGGTTGGTGCTGGGACCTCGGTCACGTGGTGGGTGGTGTTTTTCGGGCTTCCTCGCGGTAAGTGCCTCTCCTGTGACGCTCACTCTGAAGGATTGAGAGTCGTGCTCTCTGCTGACAGCAGAGAACGGTATCTGCGCGATGTATTTGAGATTTTGCACTGACGATCTACGTCCTCGGGCTGGGGATGTAGCTCAGCGGCACAGTACCTCCCTGGCCAGCGCAAGGTCCTGAGTTCCATCCCTGGTACCAAAAAAAAAAGCTCAAGAGATCTATTTCTTCCCCTCCATGTATTTGTTTATTCATTCATATGTGTGTGTGTGTGTGTATAACATATATGCTTAATATATCTTATTATGGACTCATTTAGTATAAATTTAATGTAACTTTGGGTTATAATATTACTTCCCTTATTCTGTTGCTTGTGTTCTCCCTCTGTATTTTTTATTTCATTCTCTTCTTTGATTTCATACACATAGTAATATTATAAGACTTGCTCAGTGATATATGTTGCAGCATGGTTTTAAGTGGCACATACTGGTTTGATTTTGGTGTCGGTTTTCTGAGACCAGGTCTCGGCTTTGTAGTTCAGGCCGGTCTTAAACTTGCTATGTAGCCCAGGTTGGCCTGGGCCTCACAGCAGCTCCCCTGCCTTGGCCACTTGAGAGCCGGGATCACAGGCGTGAGCACCAGGCCCCATCTGGTGGCCCATATTAGAAGTAACCTATGTAGTGCAGGGTGTGGTGGCTCACGTTTGTAATCCCAGCACTCGGGAGGCAGAGACAGGAGGATTGCTGAGTTCGAGGCTTGCCTGGGCTACATAGTGAGCTCAGGGCCAGCCTGAACTACAAAGTGAGACCCTGTCTCAAAAAAAAAAAGAAGTAACCTATGTATCCATCAGTGGGGACTGACCGAGCCGACTGATATACAGGATACTGCATAGCCCCCTTTCTGATCACCATCGCTTCTTTTCCAGTGAAGTACACTTCAAATGTGTGCATGGAAAAATACATCCGTTAGGGCTGCAAATTCCAGAAACCAGCTGAGTTCATATTCAATGCTACGGCTTTGGGCAAGTTACTTAATCTCTCAGAACCTCAGTTTCCTTATCTATAAAATGGTGATAAAATCCCATCTCATGAGATCATTGTGAGAATTAAATAATACAAGAACATATTTACAACTGTGGGAGGCACATGGTAAATGTTAATATTAATATTACAGGAATGCAGCTCACTAAGACTGCAGATTTAGCTCAGTGGTTCTGGCGCCTGCCTAGCAACCCCAAGGTCTCCGGTTCGATCCCTGGTAACCACATATAACAATACCGGGTGTGATGACTCATGCCCACCAGCAAACAGTGCCACATACCACAGTGCCAGGCATGGTGGCTCACACCTGTAATCCCAGTGCTCGGGAGGCAGAGGCAGGAGGACTGCTGAGTTCGAGGCTTGCCTGGGCTACATAGTGAGCTCAGGGTCAGCCTGAACTACAAAGCAAGACCCTGTCTCAAAAAAACAAACAAAAAAAAAAACCAATGTTGCCCAGGTTGACCTCAAACTCATGGTGATCCTCCTGCATCAGCCTCCCAAGTGCTGAGAGTACTGGTCTCTACCGCCACAGTACTGCCATTATCATAGAACATGATCTAGGATATGGTGAATGAAAAGGACCAATTGCTGAAAAACACATAAGGCCTAATCCCATGGGTATACCAAATGTGAGACACAGGAACAAGTTTTCTCATACGCGGGTAGTGTGGAAGCACCTCTCGGGTCTGTATCCCTGCTTCTCCCTAGAAGGAACAGTTTATATTTATACCTCTTTTTCCCAGGAACTGTGAGTAGTGTGGAATAGTAGTAATAATTTTTAAAAAGCTAATGCTAAAAAAAAAAAAGAATAAAAGAAAGCTAATGCTTATGAGACTCTTACAGTGAGTGAGACTCTGCTAAACTCTTTCCGTGATAGACACTGCTATTCCTCCATTTTAGAGATGAGAGAGTGGGGCCCAGAGAGAGACAGAGTCAGCGAGGCAGGGCTCAAACCCGGGCACTTAGATCCCCCACAGTCCTTTCCACAGATTCACCAATTCGAAACTTCTTGTTTCATTTGTGCATGGGGAGTGATTGTTAGTTGCTGTTGAACAATGAGTGTTGCGGGAATCATACTCCTCTTCCCTAGAAGACTTATGCCTCTTATTTTCTAAGAACAAGTTCAGCTGGACATGGCAGTGCACGCCTTTAACCCCAGCACTGGAGAAGCTGAGGCAGGAAGATCGCTGTGAGTTCAAGGCCAACCTGGGCTACATAGTGAGATTCTGTCAAAAAACAAAACTACTCTATGGTCTAATAATCTCTAATCTGTGCTCTCTGTTCAGGTTTTGTCAGTTGCTCCAATAATGTCCTCGAAAGCTGTGCTTTTCCTTCTGGTCCAGTATTCGCCCTGGATTCACGAGTTGCCTTGCACTGTCATGTGCCCTTTGTCTCCTTTAATTGGAAACAGCCTCTACTGGCCTTTCCACTTCTCTGCCACAGACCCCCGCCTTTCCACTTCTCTGCCACAGACCCTTCCAGCTTGGTTTCATCATGGATACAGGGCCTATTCCAAAGCAATGACTACTTCCAGCATGCCAATAAAAAAATCAGTCCTGATAAAGAATCTGAAATTTTTTCCCCACCTGCCTGAGATCACAGCAAGTGGGTATTACCAAAAGATTATCCTGACATGTTGCTTGCCTGAACTCGGGAGGCTGAGGCAGGAGGATAGCGTGAGCACAGGAGACCAGTCTGAGCAACATAGTGAGACCTCATCAGGAAGGAACAAAAGAATGGAGAATAGGAAGGAAGGAAGGAAGGAAAAGGGAAGGAAGGGAAGGGGAGACGAAAGGGAGGGAGCAAAAAGAAATGTTGTTTTTTCTTTTTCTTTCTTTTCTGTGCTGTTAGGGGTGGGACCAGGACCTGATGTATACTAGTCATGTGCTTTATCACTGAGATACATTTCTGTCCTCCAAAGGGAAATTCTGACTGACCAGTGGTGCGTGGCCCCAGGGGTGGCCTGTAGCATAGGAAGCTGAGTCCTGGACAGATGCAGCATGATGTGATGTCCAGCTCTTTTACCCAAAGCTTCTGCTGGTCTTAGTGTTCTGCTGGAGATTCACCACTTCATTCTCAGCATTGTGGGTGGGGTCAGCTTCAGTCTGCCAGGGCGTCATCTTCTTGGCTACAGTAAGTACACTTCTCAGAGATAATGAGGAGACCATTGTGTCTTTTTTTTTTTCTTTTTTGAGACAGGGTCTCACTTTGTAGTTCAAGCTGGCTCTGAGCTCACTATGTAGCCCAGGCAAGCCTTGAACTCAGCAATCCTCCTGTCTCTGCCTCCCGAGTGCTGGGATTACAAACATGAGCCACCACGCCCGGCCATTGTGTCTTGTTTTGTCTGAGATACTGGGGATTGAACTCAGGGCCTTCACACTGAACCATAGCTCCAGCCCTCTTTGTTTTTTTTATTTTGAAACAGGGTCTTGCTAAATTGCTGTGCTGCCCTGGCTGGGCGCAAACTTGTGATCCTCCTGCCTCAGCCTCCCTCAGAGTGCTGGGATTACTGGTATGTACCACTGTGCTGGGCCACAGAGATGTTACTAGAGCAAATCATCCCTGAAGCCCTACCCGACACTCTACGTTTATAGGAGCCAAAATATTCTCTTCATTATTCAGCAGCATATGTAGCTGTGGTAGTACTTGTTTGCCATATGCAAAATCTTCCTGAAAACAAAGGTCAGATTCCATTGGACCCAATTTGTTGGGTATTTCTCAATCAGAATGCTTCACTGGAAGTGAAGAAACCCAAAGATACGCCAGGGAAGATTCTGTCTGTCCACAGTCCCTTCTTTGTCAGGAAGAGAAGGATGGCTTGAACTTGAACTCTGCCTCATTTGAAATGTGAATATTCCCAAGTTTCAACAGCACAGATTGTAGGATCAATTAATAGACTCCCTGCCGGAGCCCAGCAAGGAAAGCCTGTTTCATGTCATTGCTGGAGATGTTGCCGGCACTAAGAGTTGATATTTGATAGCTTTGCTTGGAGCACTTGTGATACAGTAAATCAATGTGTCCATCAGTGAAACAGCAGTCCTTGAAAACCCAAACTCCACATCAGTACCTGTGGCAAGCAGGGCTTTACCTTTGATCTTGAGGAAGGAGCCTTCCAGTTTTGCACCTAAAGCTGCAGCGTGACTTCGGGGCTGACAAAATAGACATTGTTAGATGCTAAGACAGGCTGTCTTTACAGATTCCCCTGACTTGATATTTAAATATCAGAGAATTCAAGTCTGGCACCACGGCACATGCTTGTAGTCTCAACTACTTGGGAGGCCGAGGCAGGAGGAGCACACGAGTCTAAGAGTTTGAGACCACCCTGGGTATCAGTAAAATCCTGCCTCAAGAACAGAAACAAAATCAAAGTATTTTAGAATATTTCCATCTTTATAGGATCAGATGTTTCTATACCCCAGACACATCAAAGAATGGAGAGGACCTAAAACAAATACTGTCCCTCTGCCTTCCCTCTCACTGCCAGACATACATAAAAAATATAAAACCATTGCTAGAATCTCTA
Source organism: Thryonomys swinderianus (assembly GCA_004025085.1). Taxonomy (NCBI): domain Eukaryota; kingdom Metazoa; phylum Chordata; class Mammalia; order Rodentia; family Thryonomyidae; genus Thryonomys; species Thryonomys swinderianus. The sequence goes on from PVIC010028364.1 coordinate 15,975, forward strand.
AGCATTACAAAATTTTTCTCCCATCCCTGTTTCTGATGGATTCCCAACCCCTAAAAAAGGAATATGTTGATTTTTCTTTTTTCTTTCTTAAAAGCAACCTGAAGGGGATTCAGATAAACACTTGTTAGGAAAACAGGCCAGAGCCAGGGAGGGGCCTGGTAAGGGAGGGGCTGGAGAGAGCTGGGAAGGAGCGCGGGGGCCGGAACTGGGGAAGAGGGCGGCGGGTTCCTCCGTCCTGTTTCCTGAGACACAGTGCCAGGGGTCGCTGTGCCCTGTCCTGCAGTGTGGAATGTAAGATCCTTCTGATGGTATCTGACCAGGACTTGCCTGTCAGGACAGTCCCAAGCCCTTTGTCCTGCTGTACCTCTGGGACTAGAGTTCACAGTGACTTTCTACCTGTTATGAATAAATAGAAGAGAGGACCTCAAAGGTCCCAAACATAAAGTAATGACAAAGAAATACTAATCACTCTGACTTGATCAGTATATTGAATACATATAATATTGAATCACCACACTGTGCCCCATAGATGTGTACCAGGGGAGATTCCAGAACACGAGGCTATTTTTAGCCCAGCTACATGTATGTCTGGCTTGTATCTAGACGTCCCCCCAAAGCCTCATGTGGCCACAGGTAGGGCGTTTCAAAGGTGGCTGGATTAGGGTACATGAATGTGGATAAGGGTGTGATCCTGGGGTTGAGGGTCTGGGTAACGGAAGACCGACCTTCTGTGAGTGGTTTGTCGCCTAGATGGAGTATAAAGGGACAGGAGAAAGCCAGGCTGGCCGTGGCGGCTTGCTGCCTTCTGCCCACCACGCCAAGGGCTGTTTCTCCTCTGTGATGCCCCTGCCTTGGAGAAAAGTAACTAAGACAAATTAAAAGAAGAAAACACATCTATGTTTTGCTTTGCTTTTTTGGTTTTTGAGACAGGGTCTCCCTCTAGCCAGGCTGGCCTTGTACACATACCCAGGCTGGTCTGGGTGTGGTCTGTGCCCGAGGCTCCTGTGTTGGGGACGTGGTGCTTGGTGTGGCGGCATCCAGGTGGCGGGGCCCTGCGGGGCGGGGCTTCGTGGAAGGACCAAGCCCTCAGGGGTCCTCCAGTCATTGTCCTGTGGTCCTCTAGTCATCCTCCCAAGGTGACCGTTAGAGCTGGGAGCAGTGATCCCAGTTAGAGCGTGGCTGTGATCCCAGTTACTTGAGAAGCTAAAGCAGAAGGATCACAAGTTCCGGCCCAGGCGGAGCAACTTAGCAAGCAGATGAAAAAGGGCTAAGGATGTAGGCCAGAGGTACAGCGCTTGCCCAGCACGTGTGAGGCCATCTCTGGCTTTCTGTCTGATGGTCCTCTCTGCCCCACACGTGCCCCACCACTGCCATCGCCATGAGATGGTACGGTCTTGGGCACCCTCAAGGAACCGAGCAGATGCAGGTGCCATGCCCCTGAACCTCCAGAACTGTGACCTAAATACACTTCCTTTTAAATTTTAGTTTTTTAGTTCTTGTAAGTAGTAAATAATATTCACGTTCCCTGTGGGAAATTGGTTCATGTACATACTCTCTCTCCATTCCCTTTTTCATCCCCTTTCCCTGCCCTCCCTCCCCTTTTACTTAAACTTCTTTTCTTTATAAAGTCGGCTGGTCTCAGGCATTTTATTCTAACCGGCTATTACAGCCCCCAACCCCAGGCCAAGCTTTGGCACTAGAAGAATAACCGGGTCACACAGCATAAGGTGAAGCAGGAACCTGCTCTGAGGAGGGCTGTGGGTGCTGCCTTTCTTAGAACTGTTTGTCTCGTGCAGCACAAAGAATAACCAGGAAAAATATCCTGGGACAAAATGAAAGGGCTAAAATATATCTATTATTATTGGTTTCTGGTTGTTTCAAAGATCAGTGGAATCGGTCCACCGTTGGTCCTTAGCAAAGTGCTGGCTGCTGCATCCGCACAGAGCAGCGCGAGGACGACGACCACGGCCCGGTGGGCGGGAAGGTCTGTTACCGGGAGGACGCAGGGCGCAGTGCCGAGCGCCTCCCGGGCTGCGCGCTGGCCACAGCAGCGAGCGCCTTTCTCCCAGAGCGGCGGAATCCAGCGCCGCTTTGCTCCCTGGAGGGCTCTCACTTATGTCCATCCTTCCTGCCTCAGCTCCTTTCAGTTCCCCGATGCTCCTTCAAAGGATGCCCGTCTCTTCCCTCCAGGCCTCCGGGCAGAGGCCGTGGTGGGCCCTGGTGCGGAGCACCCCGGGGTGCTCCCGGAGGCAGGTGTGAGCCTGGGCAGCGGGGGAGGTTCCAGAACATCAGGCTATTTTTAGCCCGGCACAGATGCCCAATTCCCAGATAAGGGAGGGGACACAGTGGGCGGGAAGCCATCCTGCTTTCATCGTTTATTACTTTATTAACCACAGAGGATGCTGGATGCAGTGCGCATCACCTGCTTTCACTGCTGGCTTTCCTTGCGCGACGCCTTTCTGCTTGTTATTTCACAAACAGCATTCTTCCCCAGGGGCCAAGGAAGGGCGGGGAGAAAACAAATGGACCAAGTGACAAGGAATGAGGGGAAGGAAGGGATAAATATTCCATCCTGCCCCATCAGCGGTGGGAGTGGGTCCAAAAAAACACTTAGCCCCGTCAATCGCTCACTTCTCCTTCCTCAGCTTGCTCCAAAATGGCTCGGAAAACTATTGCTGCTAATCAAAGGCGCAGGCCTGTCGCTGGAAGGGGGCCAGCCGGGGCCCAGCAGGAGTCTGAATTGTGCCTGGATTCATTATCGTTAACTGGTCCAACATTTTAGTGATAGGTTTTTTGTTTGATTTCAAAGTGAGATGGCTAGGTCATTATTTGTTAAATTATAGCTTTTAATTAGCAGATCTACTGAAATGAAAAGCCTAAGAGAGGCACACATGCCTCTAAGGTTTTGTTGGGAGTTTGTAAGTGTCACTGTTTGGAAAAGATAACTTGAGAGGCGTTAAAGCCTTTAAGAAAATTCTCAAACGATATGCTGTTGAGGGAGGGCTGAAGGGAGATGCCAATAAGCTAGATACAGACTTCATGAGTGATGTTATTCATATCATTTCCTGTGCCCAGGGTCCCGAAAGGGAGGGGGACAAGGGTGGAAATGTAGCTCAAGCTTAGCATGAGCGAGCTCCTGGGTTTAATCCCCAGCATCACAAATAAATAAATGAACAATAAAAGAAGCCAGGTGCATGGTGCTCGCCTGTAATCCCAGCACGTATGAGGCGGAGGCAGGCAGATCACTGTGAGTTTGAGGGCAGTCTGGGCTACGTGAGTTCAAGGCCAGCTTGGAATATGTGTTAAAACCCTGTCTTAATAGACAAGTTATAAAAGAGGGAAGACAGATGTTTTGTAAGAGTTCATATGCTTTTTTTCAGATTAAACCCAGCAGTGGGCCTGGTAGAGGAACTGAGGCACGGAAGAGGGTAGTGAGTTGGCCAACAGAGTAGGTAGCCAAGACTGGCTACAGATGGAGCTTTTTGTTTGTCTGCTTGTTTGTTTTGAGTACTGAGTTTCAAATTCAGGACCTTGACTTGCTGGGCCACTGAGCTAATCACACCCCACCCCATCCTACACATGGGGTTGTAACTGACCCTTCGTTCCTGTTTACTTCCTGAATCCTCTGACAGGTAGGGAACGTAGGGGACCAGGGAAGGTGCAACAGCCTTTGCGGATTTGGGCCTCTCCTCCAGCACGGCCTGGGATCCAGCAGGGGGCGCCACCGCCTGATCAGATGTGATCGCCTCCAGGCCTTGGGAAGCCGCACCCCCACCATCTGCGCTTCCCTTTTTGCCTCAGTGTGGTTTTCCTTCTCTGGTAACAGCGAGGAGTCAGATTACAATCTCGGCTTCCGGAGGGCCTCGGTCGTCAGAGGCTGGCAGAACTGCTGCTCGGGCTGGCGGGCCTGTCTTTTCACATCCAAGCAGAGAGCGTCCTCACGGCCAGGGTTATCTTCCCATTCCGTATCCCCAACGGGCAGCACAGTTCCCAGCACACAAATAATGAGTGAATGGGTACACGCCCAAAAACTGCTATTTTACTTCGGTGGTGGTGGGGGGGTGTTTTGAGTCAAGGTCTTACTATGTAGCACAGCCTGACCCCTAGCGCATAGTGATCCTGAGATTATAGGCATGGTGGATTACAGAAACTTCATTTTCGTGTACCAAGAATATACTCTGGCCCTGGGGAATCGGAGATAAGTATAATTCCTGGCAGGCAATGGTGGAATAAACCTGAAATCCCAGCACTGGGGACCCTAAGGCAGGAGGATGGCCACAAGTTCCATGTTCATGTTCAAGGCCAGTTTGAAGCGGATAATGAGATCCTGTCTCAAACAAACTGATACAATGCATGTCCTCAAAGAGATTACAGCCTGGTGAGGGGCTCAGACGCGAACCTGGGCAAATTGAATTTGTAGCTTCTCCTAGCTTCCCTTAAGGCATCTCATGCCAGTCACAGCTGCCCACCAGCTCGACTGACAAGTACCCTTCAAAATTCAACCCCTTATCTTGACAGTGAACCTGACTCTCAACCTCTTCCCTGGTAGGTCTGCGGGGCAGAGAGTTCCCGGTCAGATGTTTCCAGTCTTCTATCATTGTGAAGCCCAAAATGACACATTTACCTCTCATGCTTCCTACGAAACCAGAACACATTACAAAGGTTACACTGGTTGGTCACTCTGAGCTGAGTCTTCCCCTGGAAGGAGAAATGAGAAAACAGCCCATCAATATAGTGCTTGTTTTGGAGCAGTCTGGGGCTTTTACTGTTGGTGGGTTTTTGTGTGCTTATTTTTGAGGTGCTGAGATAGAGCACAGGGCCTTGCACATGTCAGGCTAGGGCTCTCCCCCTCAACTGCACCCCCTCAACTGGTCTTTTGTTGCGATTTTGTAAAATGCCAATGTATATCTGACGCTCAGACTCACTATCCTGCTTTCATCTTTCTGCTTAATAATTGCATTTCCTTACTTTATGGTAGTAATCAAAAGATAAAGTAGAGAGAGAGCAAGAGAGAGGGAAAGGAGAACAAGAACACTGCGTATCAGAGCCCCACAAACAGGAATTGTTTTCTGATGAGCAAATGTCAAATTTTACAGATGAGCTTCAGGAATGGAGAAAGGTTGTTATTATTGTGGCCTGAGGCAATGTAGACTCATTTGAGAGCAGCATAAACGTCTGGGAAGTGTTTCTGTCCGCAGACTTGGGTTTCTGAAAAAGGCTAGAGAGTGAAGTGAGGAAAAGAAAAGGCTTTCAAGGTTGTTTTTTTGATTTTTTTGGTAAGAACAAAAGAAGAATCACTATAATTTTGTGTTACTGAAACCATACTCGATCTAAATACTTCGTGGTTGCTGTTTTTTAACTACACAGTTGCTGCAGCCTCAGCCGTGGGCACTGGCGCGCATCCAATGCAGTCTGTCGTTTGGACTGGGCTCCCCAGCAAGGATCCCTGTGAACACAATTAAAACCTGCACCGGATGGTTTCACAGGGCACTCTGTCAGATCTTTGAAGAGAATAACAGGGCTGCTTAAATTGTGAGGCCATAAAGAAAGAAGGGGAACGTCCAAAATCTTTTAAAAACACGACCATAGAACTGATTCCAGAGTTAATAAAGCCTTTATAAAAAACATAATTGGAGGCAGAGACAGGAGGATTGCTGAGTTCGAGGCTTGCCTGGGCTATATAGTGAGCTCAGCGCTAGCCTGAACTATAAAAGCGAGACCCTGCCTCAAAAAAAAAAAAAAAAACATAATTAAGGTTAAGCCTCATGAAGTAATGGCAATGCAGAAGCTACGAATGCAGTAAGAAATAAACAGAATGTAACATAGTAAAATTAATATATCATGACTACATGATGTTTATTCCAAGAATTCAAGGATGGTTTATCACACAAAATTCTACCACCCAAATAGCTGTAGTGGACTGACTCTGGTCATAGTAGACTAAGTTTTGTTGGTTTGTTTTGGTTTTGTTTCTTTTCTTTTTAAGTCCTGTGGTTTTTTTGTTTATAATCAAACCCAGGTAGAAAAACACTTTACCACAGAGTTATACCCCTACCTAATTAGATAATTTAGTACAATCTTTCCTATGAAGGAAAAGTCAAAAGCTAGATAAAGTGTAACAAAAACATTTTTAAAGGATTGAGAGCCAATAAGGCTCAATTACTCAATAAGATCTGGGAAGCTTTGGAGGGGAAAGCACGTGAGGTCATGTTTTCCAGAAGTGCAGTATTCAGTACAAGTCTAAAATGTACCTCTGGCGGGTCTACGGGGATAAGGAGCAAAGGTGAAATCCAACAAGGGCAGGAATTCTCTCTCCCTGGGCCTTTTCAGGCTGGAGCCCTGAAGGAACTGAGCTCTTCTTTTTACACAGTTTGGCTCCCGATCAAATGTGTGGCCTAGAAAGTGTTAAACCTCGAACTTAGTATTGGAAGATTCCGAATACCTGGAAAAGCCCAAGAAAACCATCTCTGGAGGAAAAGAACATCCTGAGCCTGAAGTTAATGCTTAAAAACAATATCAGGCCTAAGTCAAAGCTAAACAGGTAGGACTTCTCTGGGATGTTTAAACATTAAGGCTCCTGGGCCAGGGTTGTAGCTCAGTGGTGCTACACCTAGCTGGCAAGTGCAAGGTCCTGAGTTCTAGCCCCAGCACCACAAAAAATTAAAAATAATAATAAAAACCCAGGAAAGCTCCACTCTTGTGAGTGGGATAAATGCTATGATCAGGGCCAATTTGTATCCCCTTTCACATTTGCTTTTCTACTGCTCCGCATGGGAGGGATTTGACAGGATATGGTATTCAAAGATCCATTACCTTCCCTGCTGGTGACTTGATTTTAGACTTTCCAGCCTCCAGAACCAATGCATATCTGTTTGTTATAAATTACCCAGCCTCAGGCACCCTGTTACAGCAAAACAAAAAAGATTAGGACAGTATGCAACATGACAGGAAAATGACCAGTCTGGAAAAATATTTTAAACTCATATCACAGAAAAGGGCTAATTTCCCTACTATTAGAAAATCTCCAACAAATTGATAAGAAAAAGATTAATAGTCCAAACAAAAATGAGCAAAAGATAAGAACAGATGGTCCACAAAAAGGAAAAGAAAAATAGCTCTTATTATGAAAAGATGCTCCATTCCAGACATAATGAGATAAGCGAAAACTAATACTACATTGAGATATCAATTCCACTCATTATACTAGTAAATATCCCAAAATTTGGAAACTACATTGCATGGACCAGGATATAAGAAACTGAGTATTGGGCC
>PVIC010028365.1:0-23132 GCA_004025085.1 Thryonomys swinderianus
GGCCCTGCAATGTAATTTTTTGTGGCTCTTCACCATGACAACCAGTGACTTCCTGGAGATGAAACCCATGAAAGGGTTGTGACCCCTAAGACTTTTCTCAGATTGCGCCCAGCCTCTAATTATTTATTTTAATAAATAATGTAGATGTTTCTACTAGACCATGCTACAGCAGCCTATGCCCTGGGTAAGCTGACTTTGGTTGTGTTGCTGTGTGTACAGGTGTTTGTAGTAGTAAAAGGACCACAACGGGGTAGCCTAAAGCAACAGCTATTTATTCATGTACGAGACTGAATGCTAGAGAGCTGGTAAGTCGGGAGTAAGCAGGGCCACAGGCCCCTGAAACTTGTAGGGAGAACTTTTCTTACCAGCAGCCGCATCACTCCAGGCTCTGCATCCAGTGTCCCATGAGACTTTTTCCTCATGTGCCTGTCTCTTTGTCTCTTTTGTTACATGGATTAATCATCTTGCATTAAAAGCTCACTTCCATTCCAATATGACCTCATCTTAACTAATTATATCTACAACTGTTCCTCCAAAGAAGGTCATGTTTTGAGGTGCTAGGAGTTGCACCTTAACATAAGTTCTGGAGAGGTGTAATTAAACTCACAACGCGCTGTGACCTACCTGCCTCATCTACAACCTCGGTTCTCTGAGAACTTAAAGTGCAAGGTTTATCTTTTCTCTCACTGTAGGTTTTTATATGGTGGAATCAAAACTGGAAGACAGGGCCGGAGATTTAGCTCAGTGGTTCCATCGCCTGCCTCGCAAGCACAAGGCCCTGAGCTCGATCTGGTAACCACACACAATGCTGGGTGTGGTGACTCATGCCCACCAGCCATCAATACTGCATACCACAGTGCTGGATGTGGTGGCTCATGCCTGTCATCCCAGCACTGGGGAGCCAGAGACAGGAGAATTGCTGAGTTTGAGGCTTGCCTGGGCCACATGGTGAGCTCAGGGCCAGCCTGCACTACGAAGTGAGACTCTGTCTCAAAAAAACAAAACAAAACAAAACTGGGCTGGAGGGTTAGCTCAGTGCTTCCAGCACCTGCCTCACAAGCACAAAGTCCTGAGTTCAATCCCAGGTAACCACATACAATGCTGGAGACTCACGCCCACCAGCCATCAATACCACATACCACAGTGCCGGGTGTGGGTGTGGTGGCTCACGCCTGTAATCCCAGCACTCGGGAGGCAGAGACAGGAGGATTGCTGAGTTTGAGGCTTGCCTGAACTACATAGTGAACTCAGAGCCAGCCTGAGACCCTGTCTCAAAAAGAAAAAAAAAAAAACAACTGGAAAACAGTTACTGATTTTTAAAGTGATTTACACAGATGCTTTAAAAACGTACATTTTTACTAATTCCTTCATGAACTTTCAATGCTACGTGGAAGTTAGTTTTAGTCTTTCTGGTATGCTGTGGTGCCCAACACAATCAGCCGCAGCTATGCACAATGGCTTTGGCACACTGCTTTTTAAATTTGCAACAGGTTGGAATTGCTCCAGCTCCTCTGCATGCGGTTCTTGTCTCCAGTTGCTATGAAACTATATCTTCTTGCATTTACTCAGTGTAATCCAAACAGTGGCAGCACAGTGATTATAAAGAAAAAGAAATGAAACTTAACTTACTTCTACAGTTACTACGTATGCCCTATCAAGATTGCTGTGTTTAAAAATGGAAACAGTGAAACAGTCTTATAAAGCACAAGATATGTTTTTGATTGGTAAATGCAAAATTTTAGTTCATATATGGATTACTTTACTGAATTTGAAAACTATCTTTAAAACTGAATTTCATTCTCTTTAAATTGTTAAAAAATAAATAAAATTTTAAAAATCATGACTATAACATAAAATTAATATTACAACTAAAAATAATTTTTGTGAAGGAGAAAACTAGCCTTTTGAAGTGTTGACTGGAATTGTGAAGCCACTGATTTGGGTACTGCCTGACTTTGAGACGTTAACTGTGAGTAAAAGCAGGCAGAGAAACAGTAAAAGAAAAAGGAAGGTTCTCACATACACATGACAGAAAGCTACTGTTGTTGTCAAAAACCTAGTGTGAGTCCACAGATTAAAAGAAATCATCAATTTCTGTGTGGACCGAATGCACATATCCTAGAGGGATTCTGCAATGCCAAGAATAAAGGAGAATGTTAACAAGGCTTTAAGGAAGTGCTACAGTTTAAATCATGAGTATCCGCCAAAGGCCACGTAGTGAAGGCTTGGTCTCCAGGCTCCGGCGCTACCAGGAAGCAGTGGAAGCTTCGGCAAGTGAGACCTGGTAGAAAGAAGCTACATCATAAGGGCATGTGCTCAAAGGGCACCTTGGGACCCAAGGCCCTCACTGTCTCTCTGCTTTCTGAATGCCAAAAGCGGGGCAGCTTTGCTTTCCACAGATGCCTACTGTGAGGTTCTGCCTTGCTCCGAGCCCAGAGGCAACAGGGCGTCGAAGAAGGAGTGAAGTTTCTGAGACTGTAAACCATAGTAAGCTTCTCTTTTTAAATGGATCATGTCCAGTATTCTGTAACAGTGGTAGAAAACTAACAGAGGGAAGAGTGAACTTTTTCTAAAGGGAAGTAAATGTTCTTGGAGTGGCTGGTTCTCCAGGGGTACATATTTACTTTCCTCTTTTGCTGTGCTCTTTTTCTTCACTCTTTCCTTTTTCTTCTTTAAATAAAAGTTAAATTTTCACATTTAACTTCCCATTTCCACATTAACTGACAAGATAAAGAAAAATAGTCCTTGCTTGTAAAGGTTTGAAAAACTGGGAAGAAAAGTCTGCTGCCAGAGTCCTCTGGCACTATCTCCAAAGGTGTAACGAAGACTTTATATTCTCTCATTAGTAAGGGGAAAGGAATACATTTTCTCCTTGTAAGTGTCTCTCTCCTGTTTTTAGGAAGAAGATGAAGGCAGAATTGCTTTGCATCTTCATTATCTTTAGATCAGGGTTTTGAAATATTCTGGGGAGGCATGTTCTTTTTGTTTTTTAAAGTGAGTATTGGTACATTTTAAGTGTACATTATGATCGTGTTCATCATTGAGAATTTGTACCAGTACATGATATACCTTGATTATTTTCCCGATTCTCCAGTTCTCCCTTCATATTCTGGTTTCTTTCAGTAGAAATTTTAAGCAGCTATTAAGAATGAACGAAGGGCCGGAGATTTAGCTCAGTGGTTTCAGCACCTGCCTCGCAAGCGCAAGGTCCCTGGTAACCACATACAATAATAGCAGGTGTGGTGACTCATACCCACCGGCAATCAATACCACACACCATAAATGCCGGGTTTGGTGGCTCAAACTTATAATCCCAGTACTCAGGAGGCAGAGGCAGGAGGATTGCTGAGTTCGAGACTTGCTTGAGCTACATAGTGAGCTCAGGGCCAGCCTGAACTACAAAGCGAGACCCTGTCTCAAAACACAGAACAAAACAAAACAGAAAAAGAATGAGTGAAGTACTATAGAGAAATGGTTCCCAGGGAATGGAGATGGAAAATAAGAAGTGCAAATTGGATTGTCGTACTATTTGAACAATTCTGAAAATTTATGAAAAAAACCCCACTGAATTGTGCCATTAAAATGAGTGAATTTTTGGTATATGAATTATGTTTTAATACACCTGTTCTTAAAAAAAGTCCTAGAACTGGGCAAGGTGGTCCACACATGCAGTCCCAGCACTCTGGGAAACTAAGACAGAAAGAGCCCAACTTTGTGCCAAGCCTGGGCAATTTAGCAGCTTAGTAAGATCCTGTCAGTGTGAAAGTCCTCCATTCAGTTCTCAGCATTGCCAAATAAACAAACAAAAAGCTTCTAGTATAAAAATGTAAGGGGCTGGGGACTTAGCTCAAGGGGTACTGCACCAACCTTGGATGCACAAGGGCCCAAGTTCAAACCCTGGTACCCCACCCCCAAAAAGTAAGATGCATAGCTATGGTGTATTAAATGAAAGAACTCTTTCTTGGGAAAATATTTAAAAAATTAAGACTATGTTTAATAAAGGCATAGGAACTTTAAAGAAAATAAATACTATTTTGGAGAACATTAAAGGAAAAATTGAATTGATAGAAAACAATTACTTTCTTGAATGGAAAGATTAGCATTAAAATTTCAATTATTCTAAAATCAATATTAAAAAATTTATGCAATTTTAATTAAAATCCTAACAGCTTTCTTTTCCCATTAGATAACAGATTTCTGGCTGGTTGGTTATTGGCTAGGTGTTTTTTTTGAGAGTGATGCCATAAAATGTTTTTTTTTTAAAAGGAAAATCATTTTCTGTAAAGTAAAAATATTTATATTACATAAAACAAAGCTATATCTGTGAGAGACAATGTATTTTAATAAAGTTAATAAAGATGAACAACCCCAACCATGGGTTTAACATAGTTGTGGTTGTGGATGGTTGGAAGGCCCACCAAACGGGTTGTACCAAACAATAGGCTTGTAGTCCAAAGGAAATAAAAAGGGAAAGGAAGGTCTGTTGCTTCACTGCCTCCTGCTTGCGTGTTACGAACTGTTTGTCCTCTGCCATACTCTTCTGGCGTGCTGACCTGCCTTGGAACCAGGTGACTATGTACTGAAACCCCTACAAACTGTGAGCTAAAATAAATTCTTACTCCTTTAATTTGTGGGTATTGGGTATTTTGTCCCAGCAATGGTAAAGTAACTAAGACTCCTAGAAAATAAAGTATTTTGCTACATTGATCTGTTAAATTACTGGAGGTGTGCAATATGGTTCAACAACAATAAAAAGTAATATATACATTACACTAACAGAATGAAAAGAGGTATCTCATGATAATTTTTTTTTTTTTTTGAGACAGGGTCTCGCTTTGTAGTTCAGGCTGGCCCTGAGCTCACTATGTAGCCCAAGCAAGCCTGGAACTCAGCAATCCTCCTGCCTCTGCCTCTGAGTGCTGGAATTACAGTTATGAGCCACCACACCCAGCACTGTGGTATGTGGTATGTGGTATTGATTGCTGGTGGGCGTGAGTCACTACGCCCAGCATTGTATGTGGTTACTGGGATCTAACTCAGGGCCTTGGGCTTGTGAGGCAGGCGCTGCAACCAATGAGCTAAATCTCCACCCCCCCCCCCCCGTGATCATTTTAATAGATGCAGTCTAACAAAGCCCAATACTCTATACAATACTCAGAAACTGGAAAAGAATTTCCTTAATATAAGGATATTATGAACAGCTTATGGCTAAAATCATATGCAAAAATGAAAAGACTTGAAAGTTTTCCCAAGATCAGGAAAGAGACATAAATACCTGCTTCCACCATTGCTGTTTAATGTGGTACTAGAACAATTAAGAAAAAGAAATAAGTAGTATTTAAATAGCAAAGAAATAAAACCATCTCTGTTCACAAATGACAGTTCTGTATTTGGAAAGCTCCAAGAAAATCTCAACAGACAAATTTTAACAGCTAAGGAACAAATTCAGCAGAGTTGCAGGACATACAAAATCAACACATTCTACTTTTGTACACTAACAGTGAACAATCTGAAAAGGAAATTATGAAAGTAATTCCATTTATAATATACAAAGAAAGAAGAGAAAGGAAAAATTGAGGGTAAGAAGGGGAAAACGGAAACAAAGTTTATGTATATGGAGGGAAGGGTGTGAAAGAAGGGGAGAGGAATGAGAAAAATAAGAATCACAATATAAAATGTACAGAGACAAATTCTCAATGAGGAATGTGATCATAATTTTTTTTTTTGACACAGGGTCTCACTTTGTAGCTCAGGCTGGCCCTGAGCTCACTGTGTAGCTCAGACAAGTCTTGAACTCAGCAATCCTGCCTCTGCCTCCCAAATGCTGGGATTACAGGCGTGAACCACCATTCCTGGCACTGTGGTATGTGGTACTGATTGCTGGTGGGCGTGAGTCACCATGCTCAGTATTGTTGTATGTGGTTACTGGGGATTGAACCAGGGACCTTGCAGCTGCTAGGCAGGTGCCGGAACCACTGAGCTAAATCTCCGGCCCACATAATATATTCTTAAAATGTACCAATAAACTCAATAACTTTAAAAATGCACTTCTAGGGGCCGGAGGGTTAGCTCAGTGGTTCCGGCGCCTGCCTCGCAAGCGCAAGGTCCTGAGTTCGATCCCCAGTAACCACATACAATGTTGGGCATGGAGACTCACACCCACCAACAATCAATATTGCATACCACAGTGCCGGGTGTGGTGGCTCATGCCTATCATTCCAGCACTCAGGAGGCAGAGACAGGAGGATTGCTGAGTTCAAGGCTTGCCTGGGCTACATAGTGAGCTCAGAGCTGGCCTAAACTACAAAGCAAGACCCTGTCTCCAAAAAAAAAAAAATGCACTTCTATGAAAACATACATATAGGATATGACAGAAGGATAAATACAAATAAAGACTTCTATGTAAAAAAAAATATACAAAAGAATAAAATAGCCACATTTAGTTAAATAAGTGAAAGATTTGTAAAATGAAAATTTCAAACATTGCTGAGAGAAATGAAGAGACATAATGTTTATGTATGGATGATATCATTTAGATGGCAACACTACCAAAAGCACTTACATTTAATCAAATCCAGTCAAAATTCTAATTATCTTATATGCAAAAATAGCAAAGCTGATTTATAAATTCATATGGAATTGCAGGGGGCCCAGAATATCAAAAATAACCTTTGAAAAATAAAGTAAGGTTGAAGGACTCACTTTTCCTGACATCAAAGCACACCTCAAAGCAACAGTGAAGACAGTGTGCTGATGATAGGATAAGGATGGAAATACTGTTATGGTTTGGTCTGGATGTCCCCCCCAAACTTCATGCTGTCAGAGGTGGCTGAATCTAGAGTATGTAATGCTAGGATTAAGGGCATGTGATTACTAAACCACTACAAGTGAGCGATTGGTTTGGCACTGCCCAATTCTTATATTGTGAATCGGACAAAAGAGGCAGAAAGATGTTGTTAATGTCTCTTGTTGCTTTTGCTACCTTGCACATGCCATGTTGTTTCTCCTTTCTGATTCCTGTTCTGCCATCCACCCTGTCTTGGAGCCAGCCAGTTATGGACCAAAACCTCTATAAATTTTAAGTCAAATAACCTTTTCCCCTTTTTACTTTGAGTGTTGGGTATGTTGTCTCAGTAACAAGAGAAAAGTAACCAACACACATAAGCACACAGAGACACGCACACACACACAATCACTAGAATAGAACAGAGTCTAGAAATAAACTTCAGTTTGTGGCCAAATAATTTTCAACAGAGTGCCAATATCATTTGATGGAGAAAGAACAGTCTTACTGTATACAAAAAATCTAAATATAGAAGACAATCACATAAGATTCTTAGAAGTCAGTTTGAGTTATATGTTCTTTTTTGTGACATCAAAAGCACTAGCGACAAAATAAAAAATATATAAACATGATTTCATCAAAATTTTAAAAAATTCTGGACAACAAGGAATGATTTCAAAAGGAAAAGTATTTATAGGAGAAAATATTTGCAAATCATATATATGATAAGTGCTAATTACCCAAAATATATAATTCTTATTACTCAACAACAAAAGACAGTTTATTGAAAAATGAGCAAATAAAAATTTTTCCAAAAAAGATATATAAATGGTTAATAGTCACATAAAAATACATTTAGTGGGGCCGAAGGGTTAGCTCAGTGGTTCCAGCGCCTGCCTCACAAGCGCAAGGACCTGAGTTCGATCCCCGGTAACCACATATAATGCTGGGCGTGGAGACACGCCCACCAACAATCAACACCGCATACCACAGTGCCAGATGTGGTGGCTCACACCTGTAATCCCAGCACTGGGGAGGCAGAGACAGGAGGATTGCTGAGTTCACGGCGGCTTGCCTGGGCACCATAGTGAGCTCAGGGCCAGCCTGAACTACAAAGCGAGACCCTGTCTCAAAAAAAAAAAAAAAATACATTTAGTATTATTGATGATTTAGGAAAATGTCAAGTCCAAACCACAATAAAGTACCACTTTTAGCTACCACTCTTATTTTGTCTGTTCAAGCTGTTATCACAGTACATCATAATATAAGTGACATATAAACAACAGAAATTTATTTCTCACGGTTCTAGTGGTTGAGGAAACTCACTTAACAAAATATTCCTAGAGATCCCTTACAATAACCCTGTAAATCAGGGCCCTTGAACTGTCCTTCCACCTGTAAATTGTGTTTCCTCCATCCTCAGGAAACAGCAGTACTGGTGCACAGCAGTATATCTCAGCTTCGAACACATGTAGATGGCTTGCATTGTAGCCTGACGGTGACAACGCACATCCTAGCTAACTCGTCTTGAAGACATCTCCTTACACATACCCCCCTCTGACTTGGAATGAGTCTCATCTCTGAGCACTTGCATTCTACTCTTCAGTGTATCCTAAAAACCTTTCTCATGGCTTTTTTACTAACACACCCAAACATTCTTTTTCTGAGACAGGAGTCAGCAAACTACACACTTTTTTTGAGACAGAGTCTCTCTTTGTAGTTCAGGCTGGCCCTGAGCTCACTGTGTAGCCCAGGCAAGCCTTGAACTCAGCAATCCTCCTGCCTCTGCCTCCCAAGTGCTGGGATTACAGGCAAGAGCCACCACACCGAGTACTGAGGTATGTGATACTGATTGCCGGTGGGCATGAGTCACCATGCTCGGTATTGTTGTATGTGGTTACTGAGGACTGAACCAGGAACCTTGTGCTTGCTAGGCAGGCACTGGAACCACTGAGCTAAATCTCTGGCCCCAAGCTACATACTTTTAAAGTGGTAAGAAAGGTTCCTTATTTCATCCTTGAGGATCTCACAGACTCAGGCTGGTGACAGGACCACAGTTACATATGTGAGATATCATTCTGCAGCTCATTACTGTTTTCTCTTCTCAATGACTTTAGATAAACATCTACAAAGGCTGGAGAATATGTAGGAATAAGAAAGGAGGGATATATTTCTCTATCATTTTCTGAGAGGTAAGCAGCTTTTCCACGACAGGTCAAAGGCCTGGTGACCAGGCACCTCTAATGACCTTCAGAAGGAGCCCACGGATCTGACCAGCAGAGGGCAGTGTAGGGCCGCAGGGACCTGAACACATTGGTCTGCTGAAAATCTCTGGCTGTTCTGCATTGCAGTCAAGGGTCAGGTTCTAAGATCAGGGGACAGAACAGGGCCATGGAAAAAGATCGTAAGTGGCCAAGAGTCTCATGGAAGGTCTTAAGTTATCATACTGACAGCAATAGGCCTTGCAATGTCAACACCACAGCCCTGGGTTTTCCTCCACTGTTGGATCAGATCACTTTATTTAGCTCAGCCATGGGTTTCAATACCTTGTCGCATGAGCCATGCCTATTTTTATACCCTCGAGTCAGCTTCAGGATGAGAGCAGAGGTCGAGGACAGACCTACTACGGGACAGGAGGTGCCAAGTTTCCATCCTGGCCCCTGCCCATAGGACTGTGATAAAAAGGGTAAAGCACTGAGCCGGGGCACTACATCCTCTTCCCCTTTCTCCTCTGCCTGTTTCTCCTCCTCTTGCTCCTCACTCCCTTTTTCTTCCGGTCCTCCTTCTACTCATCATCTTCTTCAATACACTTACCCTCTTCCTCCTTCACTTCCTTTTCCTGAGCCTCCTCTTTCTGCTCTTCCTCTCCCTCCCTCTCTTTGGTCTCTGCTGGGTTCCCAAGGCCTGCACCACCTGCTAAAACAAGATTTCGATCTTTTCCCTTCAAAATCAAGACTCTCCTCTTAAGTGTGTCTAGTTGATTTTGACCCAGACTAATGTGCAGATGACGGGATGGCCAAGGTGCCCCCCCTTCGTCTCGGTTACACAAAGGACAGCAGGATTGCATCACCCCAGAGGCCAGGCCAGTGCATACTCAGCACATCCAGAGCTTTCTCCTGCCTCTTGAGTAACCATCCTCTGGCAAGCTGTGGTAGGGTGTAAGATCTACAGGGCCAGGAGTAAAGCCCGAGGTATCTGAGCTTTCGGGCCACCCCATCTTTCCGTCTGTGCTGCAAGTCTTTGGAAAGTGTGTGCACCAGCCCTTCATAGAATGGGAGGGGCCTAGGCATAGGCTCCAGCAGAAAAGGCCTGTAAAATCTAACCACCTCGAGTCCTTCTAGGGAGGGTGAGCGCTGGCTTCCCAAAGCTGACCCTCACTGCACGTCCAGGATTTGCTCTTGCCTTGCGGCTATCCTTGGGCCCCTCGAGGGCTGCCTCTGAAGTCTACCCCAGACTACCTTAGAGGTGAACGACAGGACAATGCAAAATAAAATCATTTAGAAGATGATCAAACTGAAGTTACGCATTTTTTTTTTCTACCAAAAAACCCTTAACTAAATGCAATAAGGACCACGTCTAGCCCATAAAGGTGCACAGATAATTGTGAACACAATTTATCACTCAAATCAATCTCTATTTCCCTTTAATCTAACCAAAATCCCAATCCATTTAGAGATTCCTCTGCACCATTTCCTGGTCTGTGTCCCAGTTGTTGCTTTGCCAGCATCGGGGAGAGTCCTCACCAGCATCGCCTGCGACAGCGGCATCGTCCCAACTGGCCTTGCGCCATCATCGGTCAGTCGATATGGTGCACTCTCGTTTCCCTGTCATGTCTCTTAGTGAGTGTGGCCCCTGAGTGCAGCTGCGCTCCCTTCTGCTTGAGAAACATGTGGGTGTTAATTTACTTCTCTTCCCTGCGGTGGACAGAACAGTTGCCCCTGAGGGGTGTCTGTCCTCACCCCCTGAGCTTGTGAATAGGTTATGTTATATGGCAGAGGGAGGTGAAGGCTGCAGATAGCGTTATGTTTGCTAATCAAATGACCTCAGGGCAGAGAGCGATTATCCTAGGTTAACTGCACGGCCCAAGGTTTTCACCAGGTCCATTAGGACAAACAGGAAAAGGCCAGCCAGTGGGAAGGTGAGAAACAGCTGACGGCCATGGCCAGCACTGCAGGTGGTGGAAGAGGTCATTCACCAAGGGAGGAGGAAGCCCTGGAAGCTAGAAAAGGCCGGAAGACGGATAGCGAGCCCTGCCAACAACTTGACTGCGCCCATAGAGACTCACTGCGTGCATATGATGTCCAGCACCATAACAAAACAAAACAAAAAATTTATGTTATTTGAGGGCAGTAAGTTTCCGGTCATTTGTTACTGCAACCTCTTTTTCAACACTCTATCAACTGTGACAAAACACCTGATATAAACAACTTTTAAGGAAGAAAGGTCATTCTCGGTCAGTGTTTGAGGAGTTTCAGTCCATGATCACTTGGCTCACTGTCTTTGGGACTATAGTGAAGCAGGACATCATGGTGGGCAGAGCATAACAGAGAAGAATGGCAAACTAATGAAACCCAGGAAGCAGAGAGCAAGAGAAAAGGGTCCAGTATCTCCTCCAAGGGTGTATCCCCAAGACCAAAGTTCCTTCCACCACACCTCAGTTCTTAAAAGGTTCTACTACCTCCCAAAAGTACCACAGAGATCAAACCTATGACGCATGAAACTCTGGAGGGCATTTCACATCCAAACTACAGCACAGCCTCAGGAAACTAGCACAGTCTCCACTTTACAGATGATGGAGTTAAGGTTTTAATGGGTTAGGGAACTTGTCCAGAGTCATGAAGCAAATAGGTGATAGAATTTCCCTCGAAGTGTGGCCAGGGAAAAAAGCAGTGCATACGTTAGCTGAGCACGCCACCCTGAGATTCAGCCTTGCCTGCACTCCCTGCAGAGAACTGATCTGTCAGGCTCTGCCATACCCTAAACCAAATTTCAAAGCTGGCACTCACCCTACCTGGACCTCCACTGAATAACTCAGGGCAGCAAAGCCATCTGTAAATGCAGGAAGCATGAAGGAAGATGATTTACCTAGGTAAAGGAAACCGGTTTATACACAACTCTTTGTCTTCAATTTTGGATGCCTTCAAGCATTTCCCTTAGAATGGTTAGACTTTTCAGCTCCCTGCAGGTAGTATGTTCTCGAATTCCTCATCACATCCACAACTTCCCTTCCATGTAGAGCAATTCAGCTGCACTCTGGTTTCTAAAATTTCACACTAGAATCCATCATGTGATGCTCAGGGGAAGGGAACTAGTTTTCCTTAAAAGATCCGTATTAACCAACCTCTAGGATCTGGCTAAACCCTGGCGGTGTCTTGCCCCTGAGGGGATTATTTCTTTCAAAGAAATACAGTGGCGTCTGAAGAGCACTTCTGATGCACGTCTTCTCCATCTCTGTATAACTAGATAGGTTGGCTCAAGACCTCACATATCCATGTTCATCTTGGGCCCTTCTCTAGGGCCAAGGACAGCTAGAGAGCCAGATGTCTGTGCTCTGAATCGGGGCTCTCAGAACCTCCCTGCCTTCTTTGGAAAGAGGACAGGAAAAATGCCCTCAGGAACTGCAGAAGCTCGAACATGCCTTACCCCAGGGCAGCTCTTCCTTCTTGGTGTCCCCCTCCTGGCAGTGAAGAAGTACAGGTACTGGGGGAAAGGGTCAGATCTTCCTGGAAAGCAAGATCTCAGCGTGGTTCTTTATCAACCGAGAGGCCTGGAAGGGATGTGGCAGGGGTCCCTAAGGCTCTCCGGCAGTGAGAGCGCTCTCACCTTTAAAAGCATCCTCCTGGCCCATAGTGCTCCAAAGGAGGCAAAATGAACTGGGACCAGCCCGGGAAGGCTTAGCTCTTCCTTACAGTACCTTATTCCACTTAACTCCAGTGCCTTTACTAAATCAAACACTGTATCTGATCGTGGTAAGCCTCTCGTAACCTTTCGTACTGAGTTTCTTCATCTCTAAAACACAGACGATACGACTTTATACAGTCCTCAGTCAGTATCCACAGGACTCCAGGACAGCCCTTCCCCGTGGATACCCAAGTCCACATGCATTCAAATCCTTCACACAACAAGGTATAACACTGGCACAGAGCTGACCCATTTCCTTTAAACAATCTCTGGATGACTTGTCATACTTAATACAATGTACATGGTCACTATCCTGTACTGGTTATGGAATGATGACAGGATAAAAGTGTGTACCTGTTCAGTACAGACACAGTTTTTTCCTTCCCGGATACTTCCAATCCAGTTAGTTGAATCCTTTATTAGTTGAACTCTTGGGCACTAAAGCCATGATTATGGAGGCCCAAACGCATTTCTGGAAGGGAAAGCAGATATGAGCCTTGTAAACTGGAGCGTGCCATGAAAAGGCAGCTGTGAGAGAAGGCTGAGGAGACTCCATTACAAGGAGCAAGATGTTGGCTTGTCCTTCCCCCATCGCGCGAGGCCCTGGGCCACAACAACCTACAGATAAGACACCAGAAAGCCCTCTCCTTTCAGTCAGATTCCCAGGATTTCCTATTTTCCAAGAGGGAGCACAGTAGTATCTGTCAGTCTGTCTGTCTGTCTATCTCAGAACTTGTGTTCTGGTCCACTCAGCCTGACACTCCCCACTTGCTTTCCCTAGTCCCCAACTTGTACGTTTCCATTCCTCTGGCAACTGAGCATGGCTGGCCACCCCACAGCACCACTGTGCATCCACGGTCTTGATGCTCTGTCTCCTTCTTAGTAAAACAAATCAAGAGTGTCAAATTGCGACATGGAAGAGTAGATACGAGTGACCACAGATTCAGGCATTCTAAACCTTACTCAATGAACCTAAGAGGACAATGGCTTAGGCGCCGAAGGAGCCATGTCTGCGGTCACTTGGGTGCTGGCCCTAAGCCTGCAGCTAGACATGCAATGAGGAAAGACAAAGGCGACAAGGCAGCGCAGACCAGAAGGGTCTGATATGGTCTAAGCGTTAGACTCCTCCGCTAGCCCCACCTTGAACCTCACCCACCCTGCTAACTGGCATCCTCCTTCCCTGCATGCATGGTTTCCCGCCACGACTTGACCTTCTGCTTCTCGCCACAACATGGCCTCCCCTTTCTGCTTCCCACCAAGAACTGTCCTCCTCTTTTCCACGATGCTCTGTTTTCTGCCCAGGCTGGCTCTGAAATCTGGCCCCTCACCTAGAGATGGCTGACCACTTCTCCCTACCACGTGCTGACGTACCTCACCCCTCCTCGGCCAATCACTAGAGACTACATCTCCTAGTGCCCCGCTCCAGCCCTTAAACATGCGGTCTAGTCCGCACGCTGCTGCTCTCTTTGCTCTAAAATGGCCCAGCAGCTTTCCCCTCCAACAAAAGCTTGCACTGGTTCCTGTTCTGGTTCCAGCCTTTTACTCTCTTACACCAAAGAGAAACATCTAAGAGATGGTATCTCATCTGGGAAGAGTGAAGTGGATTAAGGCTTCTGTCCTGTTTGAGCTCTACAAATGGAATCCTTCTCATACACATACCACTGACATCTCTTTAGCAGCTGGAAACAGCAGTGTCTCTCAGGGGCACATAATAAACAGATGTATAAAATTGTTTCCTTGGGCTTCACGACTTCGGCATCTGAGATATTTCAGGCTGTACTCATTTATAAGGAACCTGAAGTTTATGCACGTTGTCATTTCGATTGGCTTTTCTCCCCAAACTTGCATACTCTGCCTCTTTCCACTTCAAATATACACATACACCGAAAGGTCTGTGTTGAGAGAATGAATCCACTGGGATTGCTGCCAGTGTCTCTGCTACTCTTAGGCTGCCCCGAACCAAGCAGCTTGGGGTAGAGATGGGGGAGGCTCCCTGATGTGAGCCAGTGAACTTCCTATCGCAAACTATTCTAGGGCCTAACACAGTGGTGAAGGAGCCTCCGAAAGACAAATCAGGTGACCAGAGAGAAGGGCAGGCAAAGAGTGGGGGCGTCATGGCTCACAGGTTAGGCAGGAGAAGGCAGATAGACTCAGCTCCAGAAATTACTGCTTAGTGGAAAGAAAGGCCTAATTTTTCCATTTTTGTGACATACAATACGGGGGCCTCAGTGCTGGGCCTGTTGGAGGGTCTCAGCAAAGAATTCCTTCCTTCCTGGATGGATGGGTGGATGAATGGATGGCTGGATGGGTGAATACATAAATGAATACAAGGTTTGACGCAAGGCCACGCTTCCTATGAAGCCAGTAGGCTTGTGTTTAGCCTGTGTTCCCCAGGAGAGTACAGTGTTCGGAGGGAGTGTGCTGTGGAGGAGCTAGAGCTGGCATGGACACCACGGCTGGCCGAGAACCACCCTCGACCAGGACTGGGTGGGGAGGGCCAGCCCTCTGAGTCACACCCAGGGGACTTGCTGGCACTCTAGCTCTCTAGGCAACATCTTCCAGTCTTTGAAACAAACAGAAATGCACAAACACGAAGACATGAGGAAGGAGCCACCCAGCCTATACCTCCCAACATCTCCCCGGCCCGTCATCGTGGGGCCAGGGACTCAGTCCCGAGAAGCTAGTCTGGGCTGGGGCACTAGCCCAGGAAGACTCAAATCTCCGGTGCCCTCTCCGGTGCCTGTCCAGGAAACCACAGACAGACATGCTGTGTTCAGACCTCAGGCCACCTGTTCACGAAAGAGATGGGAGTTGGATTTAGGGGTTTCTGCTGTGTGTGCACCCCTGTGAACAGACTAGGGCACGTAAACATGGGGGCCCTCGATGGAGCTCTGTAACCCTACTGTGTTTCATCTGTACATTGCTGTGGTATGTGTGTGAGGGTTCCTCACACACGTGTACCTGCTGTGAGTCATTCCTCTGTATAAGGCTGTCCTCCGCTGTAGGTAGGTGTTCGTGAAGCTCACGCTGTGTGTGTGTGCTAATGTCAGTGTTTGCACGTCCCACTTGCCGTGTTTCTGTGTGCAGACTCACTGTGTTCACATCCCACACCGGGCGTGTTGGCGTGGGGACCCCTGGGCACAGGCTGGGTGTGGCCCCGCGGTGGCCTGGCGTGGCTGTGCTCGTGGTCTCACGCCTCTCAGCACTCGCTGCCCGCGCCTGCCCTCGGAGTCCCACGGCAGGTGTCAGGTCGAGTCCCTCCAAGTGTCTGCGTCCGGGGAAGGGCCAGCCCCCCAGATCAAGGGCTGGGAGCTGGGGAGCAGCCCCGGGCAGGGAGGGCACCAGGGCCTGCGCTGCTGGCTGTGCACTCAGGCTGGAATTCATACATTCCATTCGTAACATTCCCGCAGGCAAGGGAAGAGGGACACCGTGGGGAGTTAGTGATTAAGAAGGAAGAAAGAACGGTTTCTTGTGGCTCCAGGCTGTGTGTTCTCCAGTGCACGCTGGCACAGGCCCCAGTGGCTGAAATGCAGAGAAGACATGAGCTGTTTACTAAGCAGCATGGCCCAGGCCTCCGCGGAAGTCTGTCTGGAGGCGCGCCTGTGGCCGGCTGGATTGACCATTTACAGATAGATGCCCGGGGGACAGCCCCGAACCTCGGGGACTCAGGAAACTTGAAGTAGCTCACTCTCTCCCCACAGACCCCGTGGCTGTGGCTGGGTGAAAGGCCTTGGTGCAGCAGGCCGAAAAGGGTGGGAGCGAGGTCACCGGGCGGCCTCCGGGTAGCACAAGTAGATCAAGTGCTTTGGCTACCGACCCCTGCCTGGTAGGATAATCACTCCTGTTTTACAGATGAGGAAACCAGGCCTCGAGAGATAAAGGCGAGGAGCCGCTTCTTCTGTCTGGAACCAACCTCCTCCTCCCTCTGACAAGTGGCGGCTGCCTCTGAGGAGGACCTGGCTCATATGTCCCCTTAGCTCAAGGACCCTCCTCCAAAGGTACGTGGCCCCACCCCCTGCCACTTCGCTTGGCACTGAGTCGCTGTGTAGCTTGAGGGGACCTCACTGAGATGGGCCTTTCCCCAGGACAGGGTCCCTCACCTGCGCTAGGCCGGTGGTCAGTGTGGAGCGTGGGCCGGGAGGTGGACAGCAGGCCGGGGGGACGGTGGGACACGGGCAGTCGCAGAGCACGCTGCCTTCCCCGCCTGGTGTCTACCAGGTGCTGGCAACAAGAAGAGACGGGCGAAACCTGGCCAGGCCCCAGCGGGAGGGAGACCAGTGGGATGGGAAGCTGCGCGGCCGAGGAGAGCGAGCAGCACGGCTGGGACGAGGGGTGGGAGGGGTAGGAAGGGCCAGAGAGAAAAGATGACTTCACTGCAGGCGCTCCGGGCCTTGGCTGGGCTAGGCCCCAGGCGCTGGGCTAGGCCCCAGGCGCTCTGCTGCGTGTTTCTGAGGATGTCACGTGGAGCTGGAGGGCAGAAGCAGGAGATGGCAAGCAGCCTCAGCGAAGAAACAGCTGAGGGAAAGGCTGGCAGTCGGGGGCACTGGACAGGGAGAGAGAAAACTGGATGGTCGACCTGCAGAAGCCTCTTCCGAAGGCCAGGGAGAGGAGTGCCCTTTGCACGGGCTGGTGTTCCCTACTTGTTCAGCCATTCGTTAATACCTGCTCCCTGGATTAACCTGCGGAGTACAGAGGAGACGCTTAAATGTCCCCGAGTGATAGAAGAGTTGGAAAGAGTAACCCTTAACAGGCCCTGCTCGGTCCACCCAACGTCAGGTCAAGACATTAGCTGACAGCCGTCCCCGGGCTCGGAAGGGCAGGCCGTCACTGAGAGGCATCCCAGCAGGCCGCTCTGCCTGCTCAGCCTCCGTAGCCGCTCACCAGCTATGTGATCCTGGGCGAGCCTTTCCCTTTCCCTCGGTCTCAGTGGGCAACCACAGGCTTTCTGGCGTTTCCCTCAGGGGGCGCAGCAGGTATGGCGGAGCCAGCACGGAGAACCCTATCCGCACGCAGCACTCAGCGAACATGTAGTACATTGTTTCTGTTGCTTCCCATTGTCCCGACCAGGACCGGCTCCTCTGAGCCTGTCCTTCCCACAAAGCAACTCTAAGACACCGAAATCTGATTTTCAGAAAAGCCCTATTCTAAGGAGTTTAGATTATTCACTCATTCTTAAAGTGGCCCAGAGTCCCTTGAGCCCCTCGAGGGGAGCAGTCAGGGTGCTTCAACGTGGTCAGACTTGGATACTACTCTTTTTTTCTCACTCTCATTTACTTTCAAGGGAACAGGAGCCACGGGTCTGAGGTGTGATGGTGTCAGCTGTGACAGCTGATGAAAGGTCTGCCGCGCGTTTTTGTGGTTTAGTATCTTTCTGCTTTAATTTCAAATACATTTAAATGAAGACAGGTATAGGCCACATTTAAAAAAGAAAAAGAGAAAGCTCAAGGTCGTCAACAACACTTCCTGAGATCAGAGTCCAAGTTCTGTCCCTGAACAGCCATGAAGTCTGGAGGAAACTGCTTTAAACACATGTTGCCTGCAGCTCCTCTTCCGAAAGTTGCCCTTTCCTCACCTGGTTACAGGGTTCCTAAGTGAGACAGTGCAAACAAAACTGCAGGGACGCACAGTGGGCAAACTACGCAGCTCCCTCTGCGCTGGGCAAGGAGACGTCCCCCTGGGTAAGGGCTGCCAGCTGCCTTGGCTTGTGCTACACGGACACGGGGTGCCTATGAGCTCTAGAGAGACTCTTAGCAGCTATTCAAAGTCCAGCAAACAAGAGCAAGCCGAGCCTCTGCCCAAAGCATTCATCCAGCCTGGCACCTTCCCCAGGCGGGCGCTGGGCCAGCTCCCTAAGCACACATTTTCCTACATGTCCAAGGTGTGAGAAAAGTAACACGTTTGTTGTTGATCTTGTTGGAAAAGTTCTGGTGTGAAAAAGCAGTGTTTTTAACTTGTTGTGAAGTACATTCTGTAATTCTTGACCAAAATACTAACTGACGTAAAACAAGCTCCTTCACGGAAAAAATATTTTGCTTGGAGATGGGTTCCTGAGTGCTCGCGGAAGATGAAGTGTCTTTTCCCCAAACTGCACTGTAAAGGCCATGTGCAGAGGGCCGGCCATCTCCCCAGGATGTCGGTGCCACAAAAGTGTACAGAAGTAAAACATGCATAGAAAGCCAAGGGAGAAAGAAGCTGTTCCAATTGAAAAGAGAATTCAGTAAGTAGCCAGTTACAAAATAAACACACAAAACCTTGTGGTTTGCCAAATGCCTCAAAATAGCTATAACAAAATATATTGGGGGAAAAAAGATCCCATTCACAATTCAATAAGAAATTAGAAATTCCTAGGAATAAACTAAACAAGGCAACACACAGAGGACCTAAAGTCAGAAATCCCCAACTTTTACCTGAAATATAAACTATTTAGTAAACGGAGAGGTATCACATGGTTTCAGACAGAAAGATATATTATTATGAAGATGTCCACTTTTTAAAGCAAGAAATATTTGAAAAGAAAATAAGGGTGAGGAGTAAGGTTTACTTTATTAGGTAATAATGCTGAAATCTTTTAAACCTTGAATTTGTGATGGAAAAACTCAATGAAACAGAATAGGAAATCTCTGTGTCAACTTGAATTATACAAACATTTAATACATGAAAAGATGACCTTTCAAATCAGTGAACAAGTGCAGGCCTTTTTCAATAAATAATTTGGGCAAATGGCCAGATTCTTGAAATAAGATAAAGTTAGATTTCCACTTCCTATTCTAGATGGATTAAAGAGTCAAGTGAAACATGAAACCATACAAACATTAGAAGCATATTTCTGTGAATATTTATGTAATCTTGGGGGCAGGGAGAGCTTATTAAACATGAAACCAAAGTTGAAATAAGGGAAAAGGTGAATGGATCAGGCCAGAAAACATCTTAAAAGTTCATTCTGTTAATAAATGTAATCTCATCTCTGTGTTAACAGTAGAATCTACCTTGTAGATGTGACTAACGGCCTCCCAACTTCTCAAGAACACGGGAAAAGATGAAACTCACCACGCTCACCCAGACAGTGAAAATTCATCAGGTAGCAGCAAAATAAAAACAACATGCTACCAAAATCCTAAAACAACAACAAAAAAACCCAAACCCTCCCTTAAAGGAGTTTGATATACGGTGCAGTATATAGGTGGAACCTTCAGGAAATGGAGCCTAGTGGAGGAAGTTAGGTCACTGAAGGTCACTGCTCCGGAAGAGGATACTGGGCCATCGGCTCCTCCTCTTTTTACTTCCTTCGTGCACTCCACCAGGATGTTCTGCCTTACCCAAAGCAACAGGTGTTCTAGGTCACAGACTAAAACCTCTAAAACCGTGAGCCAAAAATAACCATTTTGTCTTTAACATTGATTATTTTGGGTATTTGTCACAGTGATGGAGACAGCTCATAACGAAATAAAAGAATAAACAAGGCTTTGGAGAAGCTGTCAGTGTTACTTTGGGTGATGATCAAGTTGGAGATGTCTATTTAACCTGCAACTCATGGGAAGAAGTCTTTTTACCTTTGTCTCGACCTAAAGTGTGATTTTAGAGAGACGATCTTCTGCACTTTTTCCAGTATTTTTCTTCATTTCAGGCTATTTATCTTCTTTTGTTTATTGTCACTGAAAGTCTGAATGTTCACAACCTACCACGTACATCATCACAAATGTAAGTGTATAATTTCAAATGGTGCTATGGAAGAAAATCCCTAGTTATAGGGGTCCCTGGGTGAATCTTACATTTGAATGGTTTCCTATTTATTTTAAGGCTGGTTAGAAAAGTATTGGTTTTCCATTTATAGGAGAGAAATGAGATTTCTTTTCAAATATATTCAAGAAGGAAGTTGATTTGGAGAACAAGGTTAAGTACATAATAATACAGGTGATTTAAGTACATGGGAAAAACTCATGGCCTTGACAAAGGAAATGGCTGAAATCTGGGAGATGTTCTCTAGACGCATTCAAGGGAGGGATTGGTTCAGGCTGCATATGAGGACAGTGAGAAGAGGCTTAGAAAGAAGTCTGGATAAAACCAGGAGGCTCGAGCAGGTGCAGAAGGTAGAACAATCAGCCTGGAGGGACCAGGGGCATTCAAGGAAGTGGATGTGAGAGGTAAGAATAAGGACATGTCCGCTGTGCAAGACCTTTGGAGGAAGATCCTCTTTGGAAAAGCCCTGCTCCCCCAGCAGGCTTGCTCAGAAGAAGAAGCGAGGGGACAGATGCCACATGCTCTAGCTTCAAACCCATTTACTCTCCCCAGAAGAAGTCTAAGCTTCCCTGTGTCTTGGTTTTCCCAGGTGTGCAGCATAAATGGTCACAGTGCCCACTTCCTGGGGCTCTGACCATGCCTCGACTTCCTTTTCTACAAAGCAGGGTTATGACTACACCTTTGTTAACAGGGCTGTGTGCGCACTGAGCAAATCTAAATGTGAAACACACAGAATCGTGCCTGCTATACAGGCGGCTTTCAACAGACATCAGTGCTCTGGGGTTCCTTCCCGACCACCCTCCCTCCCATGAGTACCTGGCTGCACTGATGCGGGTGTGGGATGCCCCGACGCTGGACAGCAGGAGAGTGGGGAGGACAAGTCAGGGGCTGGCCTGCTCTCACTCTGACCCTGTGGGCTCATTTTGGAGGAGGCGCCCTCTCCTTTGTCTATCAATCCCTTGCCTGAGACCGTCAGAGTCTACAAAGTGAGTTTTTCTTTCCTTTTTTTTGAGACAGGGACTCGCTTTGTAGTTCAGGCTGGCCCTGAGCTCACTATGGAGCCCAGGCAATCCGCTGCGAACTCAGCAATCCTCCTGTCTCTGCCTCCCCAGTGCTGGGATGACAGGCGTGAGCCACCACATCCGGCATTGTGGTATGCGGTGTTGATTGTTGGTGGGCGTGTCTCCACGCCCAGCATTATATGTGGTTACTGGGGATCGAACTCAGGACCTTGTGCTTGTGAGGCAGGCGCTGGAACCACTGAGCTAACCCTCCGGCCCTCCTTTTTTTTTTTTTAAGACAGGATCTCGCTTTGTAGTTCAGGCTGGCCCTGGGCTCACTATGTAGCCCATGCCAGCTTCAAACTCACAGCAATCCTCCTGCCTCTGCCTCCCAAGTGCTGGGTTGACAGTCATGAGCTACTATGCTCAGCACTGTGGTATGTGGTACCAGGGATCAAACTTGAGACCTTGGGTTTGTGAGGCAGATGCCAGAAACACTGAGCTAAATCCCCAGCCCCAGTTTCTTCTTTACACCCTTTTCTGAGGCCTTTTCCAGTGACTATCCCTGCCAGACCTTGGCCTGACCTAAGTCTCATGTGAATTTTGTCTCTACCTTATAAAGCTTTGTTGTGCTCTTCCCTCAAACACTCTAAGCCTTGCCTACCACTTAGACAGCTGCAGGAACCCACTACAGAGCCTGGCCCATCACCCACTTCCAGGAAGATGACAGATTTCCTTGGGCCTGTCCCTCCTCTAGCCCATCCTTGCTCCTTCCCCTGAGGTCTCCCTGAGTGAGAATCGTGGCACTTCTGTCATGAGAGGATAGAAGAACCTATCTGCTTCTGTTCCCAGCACACACTGGGGGAAGGAGGAACAATAGCAAATGGCCTCACTAAGGTTTTGCCCATCATTAAGAATCTGCTACACTGTAGGTAAAAACGGACCAGGAAGAACCCTGAATTCCACGCTGACCCTGGCATGATGGGAAGCTCAGCTGAGAGGGCATTCCAGTAGGTGGGGGTCAGGACATCGCTAGAGAGAAGTCTGGTCACAGCCACAAACCCGTGACCTTATTAGCCATCCTTTGTTTTCAGCAGCCTCTGCCTGCTCTCTCCTCTGAGAGGTTCCTGCTCTTGGTTTTTCCTCCTTCTCTTTTTCCTTTCTTTTCCCCTCCCTCTTTCCTTCTTCTCTTTTCCTTCCCTTCTTTTCTGGGAGCCAGAAAAAAAGACAGTTTCATACTAGGAATGACAGCACACTGCAGAAGCTCCTGACACAATTTCCCTTACCCAGATACCGCAGGACCTATGCTTGTGAAACACAGCGAAGTTTGACAGTGTACTACATCAGGAATATTGCCCAGTGACCCATGGGAAGTTCCCCCGGGCCCAGTGTGTGACAGCTGCATGTGGACAGCCTGCTATGGCACCCCCTACACCACACTCCAGCTCCACCACTGCCTGAGAAACTCAAGGGGAGCTCTCTGGGAGGTGACAAGTGACATCTGTGGCACCCAGGAGTCCTGCATTCTGAGCGATAGTTGTCCCCTGGAAAGGAACGCTCCAGAGAATGCTACAAGCTGGACTAGCAATAGGTCTTTCTCCTTTGCAGAAAGACAACCGCACTACTGGATCTCAGAACATCCCATTCTCGAGACCACGGAGACTCAGGACATTAGATTTTCCAAGCTACCAGAAAGTCGGCAAGACATG
>PVIC010028366.1:0-23256 GCA_004025085.1 Thryonomys swinderianus
TAACCTGGCTAACGAATCTAGTTAATTCCTGGTTCAAAAAAAATGAGGAGTAACAACAACAGAAAAGTAAAAATGAGACTCTTTTCCTCCTCCTGGATAACTGACTGTGATTTGGCTAGACCTTTTTGTATATAAAATAAGTCTGTTTGTGAAAACCTGGACTATTTTATTTTATTTACTTATTTGCAAAGATCTGCTATAATTGAATGACCTGGCTTGGAGTGTCGTTTGTTTTGCGGTCAAATCAGAGTTCCAAAAGCATGAACTTTGTGTCTTCAATATAGACTGGTTTAGTGCTTTTCTTTTGGTAACATTGTAAGAATCATAAAATTACAGAGTCTTAGTGAAGGAAACAAAAACAATTGGGAGAATATATAAACTATTAACTTCGGTGCTTCCTATCTTACACTCAACTTTCCTTTCCTATGCTCTAGCCGTGGAGTACAAGATAGACCTCTTTTTTGTGCAGGTTGATCACTTCCGAGGGTCCTCCAACCCGTGCCTGCTCCTTCCCCTGCTACCTACCTTTGACCACTGCTTCCTGCTCTTTCTTATCTTTCATTTGTATCATCAGTCTTTCCCTTTTCACTACATCCTTCTTAGCTTAAAAACATTCTTCAGTTTTTCACATTAAAAAAAGGAGTAACAGGGCCGGAGATTGAGTTCAGTGGTTCCAGCGCCTGCCTCGCAAGTGCAAAGCCCTGAGTTCAATCCCAGTAACCACATACAATGCTGGGTGTGGTGACTCACGCCCACCAGCCATCAATGCCACATACCCCAGTGCCAAGCGTGGTGGCTCACACCTGTAATCCCAGCACTCCGAAGGCAGAGGCAGGAGGATTGCTGAGTTGGAGGCTTGCCTGGGCTACATAGTGAGCTGAGGGCCAGCCTTAACTACAAAGCGAGACCCTGTCTCAAAAAAAAAAAAAAAAAAAAAAGGAATAACAGCAAAGATAAAGCCTTTGCACCTGTTCATGTTATTATTCATACTTCCTTCTCTTTACTGTGAGCCTTCTCTCTTGCTCTTTGCGACATCATCTGGTGTTCTGTACTCCACTGAGATAACCACCTAAAACTCCATAATCTCTCCCTCTAACTTGTTTCTTTCTTAGTCTTTTTGCAGTTTTATGTCCCTACTTTTTGTCCTCAATTTGCTCTCCAATCTCTTTCTCCTCCAATCTGTTCTGACTTTACTGCCAAATTAATCTTTCTTAAATTTAGTGCTGAACATGCTACTTCTCTGATCAAAACTTAATGACTTTACACATGTTTATGAAGTTAAAATTAACCTCCTACCAACCTGGATGAAAAAATTTCTATGTGGAATCATTCTTGCAAGGTCCAGGTTCCCTAAAGTTCATGTGTTAGAAACTCAGCCCTCAGTGCAACCACGTTGGGAAGTGGGGTCTAGTGGGAACTGTGTGCATTATGAGCCTTCTGCCCTCATGAACAAGTTGGTGTCCTAATCGCAGGAGTAGGTTTCTTTTGTGTTTGTCAGGAAGTGAGTTACATGCCCTTGTATTCCTTCTCTCTCTTGCCTTGCCACCTTCTGCTTGCAGTGACTCTAAGATGGTCCTGCTGGATGTTGGTGCCATGTTCTTGGACTTTTCAGCCTCCAGAGCCCTGAATCAATAATTTTCTGTGTTTTATAAATTGCCCAAACTCAGGCACTCTATTATAATAGTAAAGATGAACTAAAACAAGTCTATCTTTCTTGACTAATCCCTCTTGACACATATCTATTAAACAAAGAGTGTGATTTTTTTTCCCCCCTTTGGACATATTAGCTGATTTCCCCATCTTGTATGATGCTGCATTTCTTAAGATTCCACAGTCTTAATCTCTACCTGTTGAATCATATCTTTTAGTGAGGAGCTAATTTCATATAGTATTGTCTTTCCTTTTTCTAAAATCTTCTGATTTTTCTGCAGTATCTTATATAATGGCCCTCTTTCCATTTTGTATTATAGTGATTTTGTTATTTTTCATATTCCTACTCAAGCAATGTTCAAGTTGTTTGAAGAAAAATCTTCTCCAAGGAGAAGATTCAGAAAGCTATTCTAGACCTTCCTTTGTTTTTAATGTCTCCTAGTTGAAAAACATCAGCCCTATGCTTCACTCCAGGGGATGCATGGAAAGGAGACAGGCAGGCACTAACTTGTCCTAATCACAAGAGAGGCAAAATCCAAAGCTGTGTAGGACTGCGTAAGTGAGGAGACAAGTACCTAAAGAAAGTACCTAAAGAAAGTAGCTACAACTGGAGGGGCTACACAAGAGGAGCGGGGTTCATCATTAGGTGGTACATATACAGTAAGTCAGAGTATAGGGGGAAAGTAGCCAGGAAACAGAGATCTTGTGTTGTGCCCTTCAGTCTGCTACTGTTGTCTCTCAGTGGTAAAACCCAAGGGAGACCAGATTGCAAGGGACGTATCAAGTCTGTAAAACCAGCATTCTGGTGCTTAGAATCATGTTGGAGGGTAAAGCATGAATGTGAATAGACAAATAGAAAATTTAGAGTTCAGTAATGTGAGTGGCAAATACTCTGTCTCAGCACTACTGGGCTTGATGAAGTCACAGGACATGACTATGCCATCATGAAGCCCAGAAAGCTTTATAGTGGTCATTCAGGACCACAGCCGATTAGGAAGACTAAAGACAGCAGACTGAATAACTGCAGCTAATTCTGAGATCTTATTTTAGGCATTTGTGAAACATGTTATGAACATTGGATAGCATCTTCTAAAAAGCAGTCATTTTCCATTATGATGAAGCACAACAGACATTTCCATTTTGGGCATTACCATTTTGGGTAATCTTGGTTATTGGAAAAGAAATCAGGGAATAAATCATCCCAGCAGCGTTGTGGAGAAAATGTCAGCCTGGAGTTAGAGAGAGGAAATTGAAGACATGAAGACTCCCCAGGAAACAAAGTGCTTTTATGCTGAGCACAAGCAGAGAAGGTCACTTCCCAGACTGAATTGAGATGTATAATTTAATGAGTGGGCCCTGCAGAGCCGGTGCATTGGAGCCAAAGCAGAATGAGGCAATGCTGCTTGGAAGTCTTGTGAACTCAGCACAGGATGGTAGTACTGGTGTATTTAACCCCACTGCACATTACTTTCTTGTTTATTTTGCTGTTGCCCCATAAGCCTTCCAGACTATTTTCTTCCGGTTTCTCAGATGGAAACGTGTGTGACTCAGTGCTGCTGCAAAGAATGTGCTCTGCCCCAGAGATTCCTTTTCACAAAACTCTTCCCAGGCTTGAAGTTGAAACTCATTTGCTAAAGGCCAATGTTTTTCTTCTCTCAAGAAGAGGAATTATTTTTAGTTTCACAGTCAGTTTAGTAAATAATGCCGAATAATACTTCCAGCTAACAAGTTGGAATCTTAGAGGTTACAATTTCCCATTCCACAAAGATCAGGAATTCAGAAGGAAGAGAGTGCTGAATTACGTATGTTCAGACACAGATACTGGCACAGACATCAGGAGCAGTAGGCTGCTGGCTGAATCCTGAGGATCTTCTTTGGTGAAAAGGGGAATTTCATTATTCTGTGCTCTGTAAATACTCACTGAGGAAAATGAAGGTGTATACATTCTTTTTTTTATATTTTCAATACTTTATTGGAAATAATTTAATGCAAACTTTACACAGATTGTTTAAAATGCGTGCTGTTAGTCCTAGACAAAAAGTTATAACAATAAGACAAGAAAAATAGTTATAAATCTAGTATTTACTCTAATGCTTTCCTTACTTTCATATCTTAATCTTTTAGTTCTTTCTAATGGAAACAGAATAAAATGAATTTAAGTTCTGAGTCTACTTGCCATGTGTCACCAATTGACTTTGCTCTCTTAGGCACTTAGTTTTTCCATGTCACAATTATGTAGCTTCATATTGTGGCTGATCTAGGTCCTGAGTCCCATGTTGGGGCACTACCTATAGCAGACTCATCTGGCCGACCTTGTTCTGGGAACTAGATCTGCTTTGGAGGCCCAAAGAGAATGAATGACAAAGAGACATGTAGTTAATTTAATAGGCGGGCATTCAGAGGGATTGTTCTTCTAGTAGGCAGAGGAGCTCCCACAATCTGGCTCCTTTTGCCTCTATTCACCCAAACAGGGACAAGCAATCAAGGTAACACAAGGTTCATCAGCTTTTCAATAGCCATTAATAGATACTCTGGTAAACAACTTAACATCAGCAGTCTCAAGTTTTCCCTAATATGAAATATGTGAATGTGGCCTTTCTCCTCCTCCCAGAGGAGGCCAATTAGGCTTTACTTCTCCTCTGGTTTCCAACTTCATACGTTGCAGTGGCTTTATTGATATAAAATTCATCAGAATTTCTTAAACCTTGGACTGAATTTCCCAACCTTGACTGATATACGGAGTACTATGAGTTTTTTCCATTAATAAAACTAAGATTTGGAAAAAAATTATTTATCCTTATAATAAGGGACCACAGGACTATAATATACAAAGGACCTGAACTTTTTTTTTTACCCACATCCCTGCCCACCCAGCCCCTCCCTACCCCCTCCCCACCCCCTATATACATACTCTATTTTTTTCCAAATCATATTTATTCCTTCCCCTCATTACGTTCCCACACCAAATTCCTTTTGGATATTTACCATTCTACAAAAACTATTATACATTCTAGAGCTCCTTTACCTTTACAGGTGCTTATATCAAAGAAAAGATCTGGTATTTGCATATCTATGTTCTATTTATTTCACTTATTAGTGTGTCCTTCAGCTGTCTCCATTTGCACATAAATGAATCAATCTTTATGGTAGAGTAATACTCCATTAAAAAAATCCCACATCTTCTTTATCCAGTCTCCAGTTGATGGGCATTTGGGTTATTTCCAAGATAGGGCTATCACAAACTGGGCTGCTGTGAACAAGGGTGTACATCTGTCTTTCCAATGTGATTTTTAAAATTCTTTTGGGTATATTCCTAGCTGGGGGATAGCAGGGTCAAATGGAACCTCTAGTCCTAGTTTTCTGAGGAATCTCCACACAGATCTCCACAATTGTTTGCACAAGTCTACAACCCCACCAGCAGTGGAGAAGGGTTCCTTTCTCCCCACAGCCTTGCCAGCATTTATTGTTGGTTGATTTTGTAATAGTGGCCATTCTTTGTAGAGTGAGATGGAATCTCAGTGTTGTTTTCATTTGCATCTCTTGAATGACCAGCAATGTTGAACATTTCTTCATATGCTTCTTGGCTGCTTTGACTTCTGCCTCTGAGAAGTGTCTGTTCATTTCAGGTGCCCATTTTTTAACTGGGTCTTTAAACTTTGGAAGACTGATTTGTTTAAGTTCCTTGTATATTGTAGATAATAGCCCTTTGTCTGACAAACAGCTAGTAAAGACTTTTTCCCATGTTGTTAGTTGTCTTTTAGTGGTGCCAGTGATTTCTTTTGTTGTACAGAAGCTTTATAGTAGGATGAGACCCCATTTGTTGATTCTTTCTGCTAGTTCTTGTGCTATAGAAGTTTTGTTCATGAAGTCTTTGCCTAAGCCAATGTCTCCAAGAGTTTTACCTAACCTGTTTTCTAGCAGGTTTATTGTTTCTGTTTTAATGTTTAAGTCTCGAATCCATTGTGAATTTAGTTTTGTGCATGGTGAAAGAGATAGGTCTAGCTTTAGTTTTTGGCAGGTTAAAGCCCAGTTTTTCCAGCACCATTTGTTAAAGAGGCTGTCTTTCCTCCATTGGGGATGTTTGGCTCCTTTGTCAAACATAAGGTGGCTTAATGATCCGGGGTTGTATCTAGATTTTCTAATCTATTCCACTGGTCCTCGGTCTGTTACAAAGGAGCTGAACTTTATGTGAGGCCTCTTCTCCTTAATTTCTAGATCACAATCATCATTGGCTCCTACTTGACAGTTAAAGTTTTTACTTTTAGACCTAGTAAATTTTTGTACCATTTCCTAATCCTTATGTTTTAAGGGATAACTTTAGGGAGCAACATGTTATCTAATCAGACGTTCAGCAACTATCTAATGAATGTTAAAAGTAGCAAGATACTAGACACTGGGATCAATTGTACAGCACCAGGTAAGCAAAATAAAGGAACTCTTCCATTCAAATTGCCTGGAGATCAACTCATCAGAAAGCAAGAGATGAGGTGAGGAATAACATTGCTTGTGTAGCTATGGAGTGAGATCCAACTTTGAAACATGCCTCTTCTGAGCCTTATCATCTCAGACAAGTTTCTGGGTTTCTCTTAAATTTCCTCATGTGAAAAATAATGATGAGTTGATTAAGTGAGACAGCAAAGTGAACATATGTGTATACAGTAATTCCTGCTTAGGGAACAGGTTATTAAAACAAGTAGTTGTTTCCTGTTTAAAGTTATGGCATATGCTTTGTACTGCTACTTCAAACAGACTCTGAAATTCCAACTCTACTTTTCTCCCCACATCACACATTTCCCTAATCCAGGGGAATTAAAGAGGTAAGAGGAGGTAGAGGGCAATGGTGCCGGAGGACAGAGGAAGACAGCCTGTCTTTCCACAATTCAGAATAGCACATCTGTTGCTTCCCTTCTGAGAATTCATACTGAACTCTTGGTCCTAAGGGCTCAGGATCCTATGCAGTAGATACTGACAGTTCTGCTGTTGCTTTTATATTTGAATTCAGTAAATCATGTAATAAAAGACCACTTTTCAAGTGAGTTCTTAGATGCATCCAGAGAGTTTGTACCCATAATTAGCAGGTGTCTACACATATGAAAATCTTTAGGATGTACCAAAAACAAGCATCTTGGAAAAGATTTAAGAACATGACTAATTGAATGAGAATGATCCCTTATATAAATGTGGGACAAGCAAGGCCTGTGGTGGCGTCTCATTTCTTCTGTGTTCCTTCTCTTCTTATTCTTCTAACCCTTGCTCTACTACATGAGGCAACAAGGTAGTTGTGATGGTACAAGTCTGTAATCCCAGCCAAATGGGAGGCTGAGGCAGCATTGCAAGTTTGAGGCTCTCCTGGCAGCTTACTGAGATACCATCTCAAAACAAACAAATACAATTTAAAAATGAGAAAACAAAATGGAACCATACATGAATATATACTCAAAAATTAAGAATTCTCTGTCTTAGCAAGGAGGCTCTCAGAGAAAAAGCAGTATTATTCCTATTTGAAGTTACGTAAATTTTGAGCCCTCCTGGTTGACCAGGTATTATCTTTTTAATGTTATTTCATCTTTATTAGTTTTATCTATCTCCTTCAAAAATTCCTAATGTAAAATTTTTCTCCACTCAAAATGTACTTTTATGTAACTTTTTCTTCTTTACAACTAGTTGGAAAAAATATCTGAAAATAACTCACTAAAGATAATAATGTTTAATAGATGGTCATTCTCTTACCATTCCCAGGGGGATTTCTTTCAAGTGAGGAAGACTTGCAGATATATTAATTTAAGAATGAAGTATTGCGTGGAATTTTAAGCCTTGTGTTCATGTATATAGATGTTAGCCATTTCTGATATCCTCTCAGATCACCACGAGGAAGCAGCTATCTTCAATGCTTATAGGAGATTTCAACCACTTATCTGGTGAATTCATTAAAAATCCAGACAGTGCCAAAAGTAATTTCTCTGTGATTCCACTTGGCTGCAAATAGGGAGCCAGTAGAAAAAAGAAAACTATACATAAATCAAACCCAAAGCAAACTTAACAAAACTTGATTAAATATCCTGAGTTACTTATTTAAATTTTAACCCATTTAACTTAAATATTCATTTTAACTTCACTTTTGTGGTTTAAAACCTGTCATTCTGTGATATAAGTTAAAAGAATAATGAATCTCAAATCTTAGAAGGTGCTTTGTGAAGGGTACAAAAGTTTGAGGGTTTTTTTTTTTACAGGGTATCATTCTGTAGTTCAGGCTGGCTGTGAGCTCACTGTGTTGCCCAGGTAAGCCTCAGACTCACAGCAATCCTCCTGCCTCTGGCTCCTGAGTGCTAGGATTACAGGCGTGAGCCACCATGCCCGGTATTGTTGTGTGTGGTTACTGGGATGGAACTCAGGACCTTGTGCTTGTGAGGCAGACGCTGGAACCACTGAGTGAAATCCCCAGTGCAAAGCTTGGTTTCTTTTGAAAGTAATGCAGTGAACCCTTAAATTATGACCAGCCTGACATATGAACAACATGGATTAATTAGGTAATTTAAGAGTCATGTGCCTCTTGTTATCTATAGTGTGTACCCAGGTAAAACACCCAAGTCTCAGCTATGTGGACTTACAACCAATTTGAGTTACAGCCAGCCCCCCGGGAATTGGTCGAGTTTCTAAGTAAAGGGTCCACTGTGTTCCAAACATGAGTTACTTAAACAGTTATGCTTTCTAGGGGTCTTCCAGTCTATTTCCCCCGGATTTCTGGGAAATTTGATAGTTCTGCTTTAGAAAAGACTGTAAACTGGGTCCTGGAGAAGTTGAGAGACCTGACCCAGAATTTAGCGTGAGTCCCCATAGAGGGAGGGGGCCACACCCCTCTTGCACTTGGCTGAGGGGGAGGCGGGGGTTGGCAGCTGGGAGAAGAAGGAGCTGGCTGTTGGCTGTTGCCTTGAGTTGGCTGAAGTCAGCTAGAGAAGAAGGAAGGACAAGCCTGGTTATGCTTTGATTGATATTGCTGTATGATTTATGCACAGCGTTAGACCAGCTGTTTTCTTCCCGTTCCTTCAACAGGCAGGCTTGTCGCTGGAGATGACGGTCAGCTGCCTTGTCTGCCTCGTCACCGTCACATGTCTCCTCACCACAGCCCGGGAAGCCTGACCACAGACTGGCATCTCCAAGGCATGAATAATTAGGGAGGCGTAATGGAAGGCACTCACTGCACCCTTCAATTGCGTAAGCCCATTACGGAGCTCTGCTACATCAGCTTCTATCTTCCAAAGGGCGAAGTCAGAGGCTTTTCATACAAGGGCACTGTAATTCTAGACAGATCCAGTAAAGGTTTTCATAGCTGCTACCAAGTCAGGGAGGAGTCAGACAGCATCAGCCTCAGCCAGCAGCTGAACGAACTTCCAGGCGACATATTTTTCAAGCTGATTCCCACGAAAGACATTCTAACTGAGCTGTACAGACTCACAGCGGAGAGGGAGAGGCTGCTGGTCGATCTGCGGAGCTCGGACCACATCCTGGGGGTTTCCATGGGGAACCAGCTGGAGCTGTCTGTGGCTCTGGGTCCGGAGGACGACTCTTCAAGGGATGATGGTGACTGGCGCAGGGAGCTCCCTGTGGGCCTGCTCAGTAAGAGAAGCACCCAGGGGAGCAGAAAGCCCCGGAGGTCTGGCGGAAGGAGAGAGAGCTTGGAGGCTCAGAAGAGAACAAGAAGGAAAGGGAGCGGCGGCCCGGGATCCGCTCCTCAGCTGGGGAAGGACCTGGTCTGTCCCAGCAGCTGCCTTCCTCCTTCCGGAGAGCGCCTTGATCTCCGGCTCCTGGAGGAAAGGGGAAACGTGGTTCCCAGTGGGGTCCTCACATCTTCCATGCGGAGGGACATCCCCGGGATGCCCGACGCAGACCTGGGTTTTATGAAGTCGGGGTTGGCCTTGGAGGACGCTGGGCTTGGGATCCCGGCGCCGCCCCCTGAGAGCGGTGCCACAGAAGCAGGAGAGGACGGTGTGCGAGAGTGGCCCAGGGGGCCCCCCAGCCCGGCGCACCAGCAGCCAGGTGTGCCTGTAAGTCAGGAGGGGCCTAGGAAGCATCCTGGGGCGCAGAGGCGTGGCCCGGGAAAGTTGGCCGAGCGGACCTACAGGAAGACACCCATTTCCAAAGCCGTGGCCAAGGTCCAGGACCTGAACACGCAGGTGCAACGAGCAGCTACTGTGCATCCTGAGGGGGGAGAAAAGATTGCTGTTTACCCACAGGTCAGAGCTGAGTTTGCACCCCGTGTGGACCTGCTCACCCTCCCGGGAGCCGACGCCCGGGCGCACATTTCCAGGGCACAGAGCAAAGAGCAGCACGGGCTTAAGGCACTGCCCGTGCCAGCCAGGGAAGGAGCCTCTGTTTGCAGCTTCCCAGCCGGCAGCGATGGAGCTGTGAACAAAGTCCTCCTGAAGGTAATCGAGAGTGAGAAGTTAGATGAAGCCACCGAAGGGAAGAGGCTGGGTGTCCCCCTCAACACGAGGGCCACTCGTGGCCTCCCGCAGACCAGAAGTAAGAGGAGGGCTGGAATGCCCCAGGGGGGCCGCAAGTCCTTGCTCCTGGATCTGCCCCCCACTGTAGAGCCTGACTGCTCACAGTGCAGAGGTGAGGAGAGGAGGCCGTCACCCCCAGAACCAGCAGCTCCCGGCTTGGGGTTTAATAATTCATCCCCTCCGGCCGACGCGCACCAGCAGCCGCCACCTGCTCCCTCGCCTCTCTGTCCAAGGCGTCCCAGCCCTCCGCCGCATCATAGGATCCTCCGGCTTCCTCCACTGCCCGGTGAGAGGGAGGCCGCTCTCAATGACTCTCCTGGTAGACAGAGCAGTGTCTTCTCTGAGTCCCCCTCTGCTGACACATCGGAGCCACCACCTGCTGCAAAGGTCACGGAGACCCAAGGAGCCAGCCCGGCCTCCCTCAGAGCAGACCAACCTCGGTTGGTACCTGGGGAAACTTTGGAAAACAGCGTGGGCCCGGGGAAGACCGCAGCTGAGCTTCAGCAGCCGTCACCTCCAGGTTAGTCCTTGTTTAAGATGTTTAGCTCTGTCCTTGGGTGCCTTGGGCTGATTGTGCTGTTCAGAGACTGGGTAATAAGCAATGGACTAGAATTCCTAGACCTGTTAGTTCACATAGTAGTAAGAAAAGTAGGAGTTGTACTGGACATTATGGAGATGGTGATGGTGGTGTTGACATAGATTTTAAGAAGTCTAGTTGTCTCCAGGAACAATACTTCATAAATGCTTTCGGGTTTATAGATGTGTTTATTTGTTCATTCATTTTGGCACACTCTGAAGTTGCCACCGTGGCTGCTTAACATGGGGACTAAGGGAACAGGAACCACCATGGAGAAGAAGCAACTTGTCTCTGCCTTTGATCCTTTCCTTGACCCCCGACCTGAATGCTACTATTCATGCTGCTGGAGTCATTGTAGAGGTTCTTAAAGTGGAAGCCCCCAAGTTCACCGTGTTTTCACTCTTCTGTCTACAGTCCCAGGTTCTTGTCTGAAGTTGCTTCATTAGTGCCATTATTTTATAATAAAGGATATTTTTACTGGATAGGAAGAATTCAGTCTTTGAAGAAACTTGGCTCAGATTTGCTTTTCTCACAGTTTTCTTTTTAGTCCTCTGCAAACAAACACAAAATAACTATTCTAAAGTTGAGTTTGTGGTTTACTGCTGTGATTGGTATAATATTATTTCTTTTGCAAAAAGGACTAAAGAACTCATCTGCTTAATGGAATTTAAGATTTTACTTGAAAGTAATTTTGGAAGGGAATGCCACTCCTGTGTTCACTGTATTTTTCTGAGCCAATGTAACAGGTGTGCAGGGTTTTGTGTGCTATTGTGTAGGTAATGTTCTTTTTCAGCAGTCCCCTAACGCCATATAATCAGTGTCTGCCTAGGGAATAGCTTGTAATATGATATATGCTCTCTTACAGGTTAGAGAAGATTCGTATGTAGTTTTTCAGAGAGAAATTATCTGTGTGAAAACAGGAGTTTCAAAAGCTTTCTGTTAACTAGGAACCTGTGACATTTTATAAGTGTCTCTAAAGTACCAATCCAAAGAGAGGTTCTTTTTAAGTGTGATAAATGTTTTTCATCTTGTTTTTATAATCCATCAGTCTTAGTTTGGTAAGGCTTGCTGTTTTTTAAAAAAATATAACCTATCTATGTTACTAGGAAACTCCTAAACTTATAGATTTTATTTCATAGATTAGAAAACTGTAGTGATGAAAATACTTTTTCATTATGGATTCTGAAAATTTGGAAAAACTTGGCCAAAAATCTCTGCAGAGCTAGATAAGCCTCAGCCCTTCCTACATCTTTAACTTTGAGACAGGCTCTCCCTGGGTCACTGCATTGCTGAGC
Organism: Thryonomys swinderianus; assembly: GCA_004025085.1. NCBI lineage: Eukaryota > Metazoa > Chordata > Mammalia > Rodentia > Thryonomyidae > Thryonomys > Thryonomys swinderianus. The sequence continues at coordinate 12,024 of PVIC010028366.1, forward strand.
CTGGACTCAGACTTGTGATTTTCCTGCCACAGACACTCACGGTGCTAGAATTATAGTTGTGCACCACTACACCCAGCTCCGAAGATTCTTTTTAGAAATCATACCAAATTCTAGGAAACCAAATTGTGTGTGTTCCACATCCTGAAGCTGTGTATTTAATGCATTAATGTCTAATCTTTTTCTTCCTTGGCTTACAATGATTTCCTTATAATTTCCTATGTGAAAACATTATAAAAGTTCTATTTCATGTTCAGCTGTTCATGGGGACAGAGGTTATTTAGTTTCTGTTGGGGAATAACCATGAACCCTCTGAAGCACAAGTTGAAGGAATGACTACACGTTCCCTTAGCCCTTCCATACACCTCTTCATGATTGTTTCCTTTACATTTTGGCCCCAGTCTTCACCGGAATCTTTAAGAACAGTTTCAGCAGGGAGTCTTTAAAAATCATAGGAATTCCTTGCTAGAGAGCTTTCCTGGGCTCCTATGCTTACAAACAGAAGGGGTTGGTGAAGGAAGGGGAATATGAGTGGGAGAGACCTTTATTTCTGGCTCTGGTCTTATGCTGGGCACTTAGTCCAGGATTCCCACACACTATCTCTTATTGTCCCTTTGCTGAAAGACACTGAAGAAAGAGGAAGCTTTCCAGATGGGATCTTTGATTCGTAGCTTATGTTCTTATCTCCTTTTCTCTCTTTACTTCTGTAACCTCGCATGCTTTCTGCATTAGATCCTTCAGTGCTTTTCTGCAGCTGGTGACATCAGTGGAGGAGAATCTCCAGCTTCTAGCTGCCTTTTCCCTCTTCCAGTTCTCCTCCCACTCAACACCAACAGACACCTTAGACCAGTGTTGATGACTCTTTGAGAGACAAGTGCCCAAACTTTGCAACCTGAAACTTGATTTGTTATCACTGAGTGCCAGCACTGCAATTCAACCTGAATACAGAGGGTTTAGTTTAGAAAAAGCAATTTATACCATAACATCTTTTGTCTTAAAAGAAAAACATAGTAGCACAGATTTTTAATAATACAAGCAGCTTTCCATTGAAAGGAAAAGTTTGTATTTGATGTCCTGGACCAACATGGCTCACATGCTGGCAGAGAAGGCCCTGTGTGCCCACCGAGACACATGTGCTATAGGTTTACCACCGTTGCCTTGGAGTCGCCAGCAGCCCTTGGAAGAGTGTAACTCCTTTACCATCACCATAAAGTGGCCCTTTATCTGAATCCAACTCCCACCTTTTCCTATGTTAGTTATTAACCAGACTGAGTTTATGGCCTGTGGGCAGTTGTTTCCTGTGGAAATAACACCTAGGTATTTTATTGAAATGATGTGAGATTATTGAATGCTCTCATTAACAACTCAGGTAAGAAATTAAGTCTGGCAGAAGTAAGCATCTGTTTCCAGTTGTACAGTTGGATGCTTCTAGTGTTACAGATGAGTAGTAATTCCCAGGAGAGTGAAATCCACATTTCCTTCTCACAAGACTGTAAAGTTAACACCAACATCATCACCATCTCTGCAGGAAATAAAGGGAAGGTATCCCCAAAACTATTGCTCCTCACTCTATGAAACACACACAGAAATTTCTTAGTGGCAAAATGATCAAACACGGGTTATACTATTGAATGCTGACCAGATTTTCCGTCCTATGGTCCCTCCATTGCCAACTGTAAAATTGGCTATAATATTTTGATGACAGAGTTGGCTATAGAATGTTCCCAAGCTGTTGTGAAATATGACAGGCACTCAAAACTTAAGTAATTCTAATTATGCCAACCCATACAGTAATGTTCTTGGGGTAGGTACAAGGACTCCTTTCTGCTTTTATTGCTTTCGTTTACCTTTGATCTGAGATAAACCCTCTTCTTGTCACAAGATTCACGTGACAGTTGGCTCAGGAAATGCCTGGGAATCTTATGATTCCTGGGAACCTTTTTCCTTTGATGGAAGTCTTTGAAGTGATGATGGAAGCATGTGCCCTTGGCATTATTTTTAATACTGAGAGTCACTGGCTTGATTGTTGTGCCCATCAAAAATGTAATTAATGTCAGCTGATCATGATGATTGAGAGGCATACATGTAACAGGTTTTATTGTGGCTTATGTTCTTGTCAAAGCTTTGATTTCTCTCTCAGCACAGATTAGGAGGAGGAGATATAAATTCTTACCATGTAGAAAATGATGTTGGATGCCATACTTACAAAATTTTTTTTTAAATTGTGCAATATTAGTGGATATATGTAACCATTTGTATTACCTCATAAAGTATATAGTACAAAGAAAAGTGTAACTATTAAGTGGGGAGAGAGGATTTAAAAATTACATATATGATATTTTACTCAGGATATAAAATGAAATATAGAAATTAAACTGACAAGAACATTCAGTGGGTCCTAATTGAAACTATATGTAACTATGACTTAGTGATTTCACTTTTAGGAATTTGGCTTACATGAATATATGTACCAGTAGGAATACATGCATATTCATGTTTATGGAAACACTGTTTGGAAATACTGAGGGAAAACTGAGTATGCATCACTAGAGAAATAAATTACAGTAATATGGAGCTCTGTAATACTATGGGGCTGCTTGGGTTATTGATCTAGATTTGTATTCATCATTGAAAAGTAATATGTAGAATTATTTCAGTTTCTGTGAAGCAAGTTTCACTTCTCCCCATATATGAATATATATATTAGATGTGGGTTTGCACATCATGGAAATAGCTGTGGAAAAAGACTGGCTAGGCTATTGATCATTATTGAAAGGAAGCGTGGGGAATGAGGTGAAGGGGAAGAATGCAGAAACAACAGGGGAGGGCATTCACTTTTTTTTTTTCAATTTCTAAAAAGTTTTTCCCAACTGAATTCTTTACTGGTACATTGTACATACAGCTCACAATCACACTCAGCACTGGGGAATTGGTACCAGTATATGACATGAGTTAATTCTCATTTTTACTCATATCCCTACCCACCTCACAACTCCTCACCCCCTATATACATGTGTTTTCTTTTCAGATCACATTTATTCTTTCCCCTCATTACTTTCCCCTACCACATTCCCTTTGTTTTTCCTATTTCACAAAATCTATCATACATTCTAGAACTCATTTATATCTACAGGTTCTCATACCAAAGAAAAGATATGGTATTTACATATCTGTGATCTATTTATTTCACTTACTAGTGTGTCCTCAAGGTGTATCCATTTCCACATAAGTGAATGAAATTTGTTGTTCTGTATGGCATAGTAATACTCCATTTTTAATTCATTCTTACATCACCTATTTTAATTTCATTTCTCTGGATATTATGAATATGCCACTTTCCTGATTTTAGAGTGGTTACCTGTCCATGTGTTCAGTGTACCATACCTCACTCTTCTGTATTTTCTCTGTGATTTTTAATAAGGAAAGAAACTTGGTATTGTGAATGTGAGTGTGAATTGTCACAAAGGGAAGTGTAGGTTGCTCTAGAGCTATAGAAGCAGTGCCCAAAAGGAATACTCCAGCCGTGGGCCTCAAGGAGGAGAGAACAAAGTCCAGATACCAACAAAAGAAGGCAACTCAGAATGGTTCCTGGATTTTACAGAGTCCTGCCAGACGCCACCAGGCCTGGAAGTGCATGGAGGAAGTGGTCATTGGAACCCAGAGAGGGCAAGTGAATGGAGAGAACTGGTAGGCAGGAGCAGTGCCCATAGCAAGGCACCTGCAGGTGCCATGGCCTGGCCAACCTCTCTTGTGATCTTCTTTCTACCCATGTCTCCTCTCACTGAGAAGCAGAAGGCTGAGTGTGAGGGAGGCAGCATGCTGGATGTGCTCTGCGAGATCAGCCTCCCAGGCCAGCAGCAGGTGCAGAAGGGTAGAAAGTGGATCTGGAGGGCAGATGGCAGACTAGATAATGTAAATGATCTGGGCCTTTCTTCTCATTCCCTTTGAGGGAACTATTTCAATAGAATGACCTATCTGTGAGTAGATTGTGTGAGACGAACAAGAGCAGGTGATGGGGTAGTGGAACTAGTGGGTAGGCACCCCAACCCCCAAATTTGATGTGGATGTGGAAAGACAGAATGGTGTTCTGAGCAATGGAGTAAACTTGTAGCATTTGTTTTATTATAGAACCTATGTTTGTCTTGATACTAAATGAATATTGTAGTATCTCACTTGTTCTTCGTATGACTTTCTATCCCCAGATTTAATTAGGTTGACTGTCACTTCTATTTTTAAAAGTTCATACACAAAGCAAGTAAATGAATTAATTAACCTTGTGATTCACTTTGTAGTCCACAAATTCAGAAAAAATACTATCTGGTTTTAAGAAAACAAACAAAACCAAAGACCTAATATTTAATAATGATTGATATCACATTGTCTGTTTACTGTGTTTTTTAAAAAGACAGACACAAAGAAGTGTTAAAGGTAGCTGAAAATCAGAATAATTAGCATGAATCATGAAATGATTCATTTAATGAACAATTTGTATTTTAAGGCCAATTTCTGTATAAAGTAAATGATTATTTCTTTCTTTATATTTTTCAAAGGAAAATGTTTCAAAGACCAAGACTATAGCTAAGACCTGGACTATGTATGAGAATTTCTTCCCCAGCTTAACATTGAACTGTGCTTTGTAGATCGCACCTTCTACATAATTGTTTTTCATTTGTCTCTTTTCCATTCTTGGCTTCAGAGGACTCGATTTTAAATGTAAGTGGCAGTCTATGGTCTTAGGCTATGCTCAGCCATCTAAAGTAATTCCAAACATGGAAAGAAAAGTCAGAATTAACACCAATATATATTAAAAGCAGTAGCTACTAAAAATACAAGAGAAAATAGATTTTTTAAAAAATAGTAAAATTTGAAGGAAGTTTTGTTGGACATATTTATTTACATAACTCTATTATTCTGCCCCATAGCGTCATTGGTTAGAGCAAAAAAAAAAAGAGAGAGAGAGAGACTGTAATTGGATTAAAAACATTTTATCCAATCAACAGAGCAAAAGTACTGAGACTGAAAGTATACATTTTGTTTTATTAGTCATGGTTTCCTCAGGAAGCGAGTGCATTTAGAAATCTGTGACTATGAGAAAAACTTCTAGAGCCTTCAGTGAGAGTAAAGAAACTCTAGAATCTGTTATAACAAGAGTTTGAGCTGCCAGGATATGCAGAGGAATGCTAAGCTGATGGTATAGCCTGAGATCACGGCCCAGGAGCCACAGTTATGGATTATATATGGGTTCATTTCCATGTAAGAATTAGTAACAGAAGTTGCTATCCATGTGAGTGAGCAGGAAGTAGATAACCTAAGGTGGAGAGAAAGGTCACTATCTGATAACAGCTGTCAAGAGGAAGAGAACAAGCCCAAGAAGACAAAGGGAGGCCAGCAGTATAGGCTATGGACTTCCAAAAGCACCGTCCACCCAAGGAACCCATGAGGAGCACAACAAAACATACTTTCAATACTGAGTACTTTCACTTTGGTGATTGGATGACATGTTGGCAGTTCAGTTACAGTCTTGCAAGATAGACTTTTTTTGCTCCAACCAATGGCAGAGGGAGAATAACTGAATCCCCCAAAGAGAAGATAGGGACTTCAATCCAGACTCTTGAGAAGGTCCTTAATTCATGTCACAGAAAGAGACTTCGGGAGGGTCACTGTGAGGTACTGGCAGATTTTTAAAGCAGTTTCAAAGAAGTGCATGGTCAGAATGAGTTGGGTGCTTGAGGGTGAGATGCACTGTGGTCCGGGGTTGGGTATTTGTGTGGTGTTCGGGTACCCTCAAGATGGATGATCTGGGATGCTAATTCCTGAATTCATTATCATTTGCCTGGTGTTTATTTTCTCAAGTCAAGTTCATCATCAATAAGCTAAACCCCAAACTGGTTTTATCAATTAGATTAAAATGCAAATTATTTACTGGTATTTGAAGTTTGTGAATCTGAGGACCTATTAGTAGCATGGTTTCTTTGAGAGCAGAAGTTATAATTTATGGATCCACGGTACTGGAAGAAAAAGGGGGTCCAAATTTAAACACTTACTTATGTTTAAGATTCTTAGGAATTTAGAAGTGAGGAATCTGGCAAAAAAAAAAAAAACAGGCTGGGAGGGGGAGGAAAGGGCACTGTAACCTTGTGTTACTTTGACTCTTCAGGCTGCAGTCTTCTTAAAGGTACAGTTTTAAATCACAGTTTTCCTTTTCTCCTTTCTGTCTAGCTTTATTATTTCAATCCTACCTCACTTCCACATTTTTCCTATGATATAATTCTTTTTGGTTTAAGTCCAAATTAAAGTTTTGAGTTTGAGTTTTGTATTTGGAGAAAGAGCTCAGAAATCCCCCTGTGACTGGCTGACACTTGATTCCCAGGTTAGCCCAGAGGAATTGTGAAGAGTAAATAATACGTGCTGCGTGAGCCTCAGCGGTATTCTCCTAGGATTCAGGGCTGTCTGGGCCTGCCTGGGTAATTACATGGTTGGGCCTGTCAAGAGTCTTTCGCTTGAGTGGTCAGGGGATCATGACAGGACAAAGCCCATCCTAAAAAAAGCAGGAATTGAGGCACATTAGAGGGTACCAGCTTCAGTGGGGAAGAATGGCTCTGAAAATACGTGATACATATGTCCCTGATCTTCCATGGGCTGAGCTCTGTGGACTTATGCCTGCATCCTTGGGAGAGGGCTAGAAAACAACAGCAAAATAAACCACACAGAACAACAACAACAGAAATGAGTGTCATAATTTAAAAAGTAATGTTGACAAAAATTTCTTTAAGATATCAAAGGCAAAATCGAATGTATGAATAAACTGTGGATACAGAGTTCTCATTCTGAGTGCTTCTGTAGCAGCCTGACAGGGTGTAATGTGGTAGAATGAATTTGATTTGATCTTTTCCCAAGGAGAAGTGAGAGGCTGGCACTTGTGTCCTTGGCAGTAGATCTGGTGCTTCTTCTTCTTTTTTTTTTTTTTTTTTTTGAGACAGGGTCTCGCTTTGTAGTTTAGGCTGGCCCTGAGCTCACTATGTAGCCCAGGCAAGCCTCGAACTCAGCAATCCTCCTGCCTTTGCCTCCCGAGTGCTGGGATGACAGGCGCAAGCCACCACGCCCACACTGGATCTGGTACTTTTGACAGGAGCAGCCCAGGTGCCGGTTTTGCCATGACGAGGCGTCTTAAGAAGCCAGAGCAAAAGAGGACAGTGCTGATGAGGGGTGGCTTGTATCTCTGCCACACATGATTCTTGGATGACTCAGGAGAAACTGATATGGATAAAGACTGCAGAATTGATAGATCCAGTAAAATACTGATTTTGTGCTTATTATTATCCCTGATTACCATTTGCTAGAAGGAATAATATGGGATTCATAGGTTTCTTGTGAGAACTTAATGAAATAGTGTCAATAAAAGTACTTCACTAAGCATTAGAATATATTAGCCTTATTATAATTACAGATCAATATTGACTTACAGGGCCCAAAAGGATTTTTAATAACCCAGTTTGGGGGGGTGTTTTCCAATGATGAAATATGCTACAAATAATAAAGGCACTATATTTAAAGACACTACACTTGCTTCTATATTTGTTTGTTTTGTTTTGTTTCGTTTTTGAGACAGGGTCTCGCTTTGTAGTTCAGGCTGGCTCTGAGCTCACTATGTAGCCCAGGCAAGCCTCCAACTCAGCAATCCTTCTGCCTCTGTCTCCTGAGAGCTGGGATTACAGGCATGAGCCACCACGCCCGGCACTGTGGTATGTGGTATTGATGGCTGGTGGGCGTAAGTCTCCACACCCAGCTGTGGTTACTGGGAATTGAACGAAGGACCTTGCACTTGCAAGGCAGGCGCCGGAACCACTGAGCTAACCCTCCGGCCCCACTTGCTTCTATTTTTAAGGTACTTGCTTATATAACAACTTTATTGATCTCTTATTATTTTGTGTAGGTTAGTATTGGATTTGTAAAATATTTGTGAAACACTGAGGGAAAAGATCATTTATGACAGCTGTAAAACACTCTCCAGAATCTATTTTAACATGGAAGCCTTTTAATATAATTAGTTTTAAATTATTAAAATTGAATTAAGTAAAAATAAATGAAATTCCATATGTAATTACTAACATCATTTCAATATGAAGTCATGGGTTAAAGGATAAAGTTGAAAAATAAAACAAATGTATTTTTTTCTTCCTTTTTTCTTTTTGGTACAGGAGATTAAACCTAGGACCTTCCATCTGAGCTACATTCCCAGTGCTTTTTAAACTTTTACATTGAAACGAGTCTCACGAAGTCGTTAATTTGCCCAGGCTGACAACTTGTGATCCTCATGCCTCAGACTCCCACAGTACCAGGATTATAGGCTCTCTGAACCAGATCCAGCTAAATTTCCCTTCTTTTGCTATTAATTATGTTTCCAAACCACATTTTTTCTCTACAAAAAGTTGCTCAATTTCAGTAACTAATAGTAATCATAGTACTTAATTTAACATCTCTTTCTTTTTGTTTTATTTTTATTTATCTGGTCAAGAGAATAGGTTTTGTATCTCAGTTTTCTGCATCTTATATTTTTATATTTATATGTTTTTAAAAAACAACATTCTTTTTGGTTTAATTAATCTTATTAATTAACTTTATTAATCTTTGTTAATCTTGCATTTCCATTAAACTTTTGAATCTCATCAAGCTTTTTCTTTTAAAAAAATTTGATTTTTATTAATACCTTTTGCAGTATGTAATGATTAAATTCATTGTGGGGAATTAGTATATGCACATAACACATCTTATTTCTTTTTTTATCCCCTTTCTCCTGATCCACCCGATACTTCACCTCTCTTTCTCTTGGTCATCTTTCCTATTGCAAAAGATCTAGCTCCCTGTTTCCTATTGTATGCTTTGCTTAGCTCTTTAATTCTTTTTTTTTTTTTTTTTTTTTTTGAGACAGGGTCTTGCTTTGTAGTTCAGGCTGGCCCTGAGCTCACTATGTAGCTCAGGCAAGCCTGAACTCAGCAGTCCTCCTGCCTCTACCTCCCAAGTGCTGGGATTGTAGGTGTAAGCCACCACCAGCGGCACTGTGATATGTGGTACTGATTGCTGGTGGGTGTGATTCACCATGGCCGGTATTGTTGTATGTGGTTACCAGGGATCAAACCGGGGACCTTGCTCTTGCTAGGCAGGTGCAGGATCCATTTAGCTAAATCTCCAGCCCTTTACCTCTTTAATTCTTTATATTTTGGATATTTTATCTAAAAGAAAACATGCAATATTTAAGCTTAGTTACCTGATTTATTTCACTTCACACTATGGTCACAAAATACATCTAATTTTCCTACAAATGACATGAATTTATCTTTTTCATGGCAGAGTAGCACTCCAATGTTTATAAATAACAACTTTTCTTTATCCATTCATTTGTTGGTAGGCATATGGCCACTTCCAAGGTTTAACTATACTTGCCTTCTTTAGGGATTTAAAAATCATAAATGGGTGATGGATTTTGTCAGAGTCATTTTCAGCCTCTAATAAGATGATCATGTCATTTTTGTCCTTGCTTCTGCTTATATGTTATGTTACATTTAATGATTTGAAGATTTTGAATCATTCTTGCATTCATTAAATAAAGCCTACTTGTTTTTCAATGATTCACTGCATTCTGTTTGCCAGTATTTTGTGGCTGTATTCATTAAAGAAATCCATCTATAATTTTTCTTTTTTCTAGTTGACTCCTTGTCTGGTTTTGGAATCAGTGTAATTTATCTAGATTTCAGGAATGAATTTGTCAGTATTCTTTTCCTTTCAGTTTCATTAAAGAATTGGCATTAGATCTTCCCTGAAGTTCTTGTAGAATTAATAGTGAATTCATTGAGTCCTGAGCTTTGCCTGGTTCGTAGATATTTCATTACTGCTTAATTTTCATTATTTTGTATTTAGTTATTTGGAGTTTTTATATCTTTGTATTTCAGTTTGACCATTTATATCTAGGAATGTCTAGGAATCTGTTTGTTTCTTGTGTACAGCATACTGGTAGGCTTTGTTTTTTGATGCAACTTGCTAATTTCTGTCTTTATTGAGAAATTGAGATCATTCCCTCTGAGAGTTATTACTATAACTCTGAATTATTCCTGCCATTGGATTTTTTTCCCTGTTGTTGATTCTTTTTGTTTCTCTCTAGTTAACTGCATTCTCTTCCTGGTGTATTCATTCTATTAGACTTTTTTGCATTGTGGGCTTCATCCTCTCTAGGATATCCTTGTGTATCTTTTGAAGTACTACCTTAGGGTTATGTATTTCTGATTCTGCTCTTTGTCATGGAAAGAACTGATTTCTCTATCAATTTTGAAAGATAGCTTCTCAGGATATATCAGTCGTGGTTGGAAGTTGTTTTCTTTTAAAGCATCAAATATTTCAGACCAAGCATTCCTGGATTTTAATGTTTTTGTTAAGAAGTCTGTTACAGTTCTAAGGGTTTTAGCTTTATAAGCAATTACTTGATTTTCTTTACTGGCTTTTAAGAGTCTATCCTTGTGTTGGGCTTTTGGAATTTTGAATATAATGTGTTATGGAGAAATTCTTTTCTGATCATGAGTGTATGCTTCACTTATCTGTATGTTAATTTTTTCACAACATGGATTTTTTTGTTATTATATCAGTAAATGGGTTATTTATGCCATTTGTTATATTTCCTGATATTTCACTACTTCCATTTAATTTTATAAGTCTTTCTAGCATCTAGCAACTGAACATCTTTCATGTTCTTATTGTTTTTAAGGTATTGCTGTGTGTGTGGTCACCTGCATCAGCTCCATCTTTTCATTCTGACACTGTCCTCACATTGGTCACTTCTGCTGCTTATACTTTAAATATAATTTTTAATGTCCTAGATTTCTGTTTAGTACCTTTTTATGGATGCTTATTCTTTTGATTATGCTGAACATTCTTTTTTTGAATCACTTTGTTTCAGCTAGCTTTGTATTAGTATCTTCCATAAACTCATCAATCATTTTGTTTATTGTCTGTTGTCTGTTTAGTTATATCTTCTGTGAGTTTTCTTAGCACCTTCTTGAACTGTTTCTTTTTATCATCTATCATTTATTTCAATAACTTCAAATGATTTAGCTCTACTGCCTTTGATTTGTTCCCTGTTGATGCTGTATGGCCACACTTGTGGGAGTTGGGAGAGTGGAGTGGCATTTTGTTGCTTTGTCTTCTTATGCTTCTATCTTTTTGTGTGTGTGCATGGCCTGAGTGGGCA
>PVIC010028367.1:0-23241 GCA_004025085.1 Thryonomys swinderianus
GTATCAGGTATAGCTTCTTGAATCCTGTGCCCTGCATAGTCTGTAATATACATATATTTTCCCCCTTCTCTGAAGCTCTTTTTTAGAAGTTAAAAGCTCTAGGATTCTGCTAAATTCTCACTTTTTATCCAGTTATGGGAACACTTATAAATTTCTCATATTTATGCAATTTGAGCGATAGAGTTCATCAGCTTTATAATCTCAAGTGTCACATAGTACAGTATAAAATATATCTGTAAAGGAAATACATCCACAAGTTTTAAATCAGTATCTTAAAACTCATGTTTAGTTTTATATTAAAACAGCTGTATTTTCACAAAACCCTCAGCAGAAAATTTTGCATGTAGTTAAGCTTTCAAATATTTTATTTACTTCTGGTCCGCGTAACGGAACTCCAGTTCCTGTGGCCTCCTGACTGAAGCTACGCGGCCAGCTCTGGGGCTTATCACACTGCTGCAGGCTTCTTAACTGCTCAGTAACACAGTAACACAATCTTAAAAAGAGCGCCACAAGCACGCAAAGTCGGAGGAATGTACATTGTCGGTGTAATTAAAAGTTTGAATAAATGATACTACCGATTCAAATTCCCTCCTTTGAAATCCCTCCTTAAAACCTGAAGAGGTTTTAAGAGCAGCGAAGCAAGCGCGGCGGCATTTCTTCTGAGCGTGCGATACTTCGGATGCGCTGACTCCGAAATGCAAACAGTTTTCACTTTGCGTTTTCTGTATTTGGAAGCGTAAAAGCTTCCTTGACATTTTACACTGGATATATTTACGTTTTAAGCACTGATCCTTGATTTAAATCGGCAGTGTTTATCTACCATGTGACTGGCTGACCGCTGGAGAAATACATGCTGCCTATTTAATGGCAATCAGAAGGTGAAGGTAAAAAACAAAGCAGCTGCGACGATTCCCTCCTGTTCAGCTCAGTGTAGCGGGAAAGATTGCGCGGCTGCCCTGGAAAAGGTCCCAGTGATTATCCTCCCTTGATGCGTAGGGATGGCGGAGAGAAGAGGAGCGGTTACACGGGCATCTTTCTGTTTAGTTTGCTAACAGCGGCGGCCTGACACACATGCCAACCCCTGGCACGTACAGTGTTTGCGCTGGAAAAGTACCACGGAACGGAATGAAAGCCGAGTCTCAGAATTCCTGCAGAAACAGGGAAAGGGTCGGCCTGTTTCTGCTCAGTAGTCATGTTTTAAAGGTTTGCGAGGTTCAGTCTCTCACCTTGTATCCGTGAGAGTAGAGAGTAAAACAGACTCGGGGGTGGAGGAGGAAAAGCAGCCAAAACAGACACAGGACTCAGATACGGAGGTGCGACCACCGGAGGGCGTGAAGGAGCCCAGAAGAGCCGGCAGGTCTGAGGGAGGTGACTGAGCAGAGGCAGCACTGGCTGCAGAGGCCGCGGGGTCCGGAGCAGCAGCAGAGAGCCCCGCAGAACACAAAGCATGACTCGCACTGGCACGAAATGTGCTGAGTCCACCACGTCCTTAGCACAAGGAGCGCAGCGCCATCTGGAATAAGAAAGGCTGATCTCCCAACCCGTGAAGACCTCACTTAAATAGAATGAGACAGAAAAGCTGAAATGCTCAGCAAGAAGTGACGTCCTGCTTCTCAAGGTTAAGGATACGGTCGAACGTAGATATTCTGAGCAGACAGTGAAGGAATATGAAAGTATAGGGAAACCCAGAGTAAATAAAAATCAACTGAGATGCACTGATTATGTAAGGAAGAATATAAGCAGAACACATAGCAAAATATGCCAATTATCTACCAAGTAGTCGGTCAGTGGGGCGAGAATGTAGCTCTGAATCATAAGTAGCAGTGGTGGAGGAGGGATACAGAACCAGTCACAGAATGATTTTCTCTAAAATAAAATTAGAATTATGCCAACAACAAATTGACCTTAAAACATAAAAAAGGGAACGAGGAGTTCTTTTACTTCACGCTGTGCTTTGTACGATGAATCATTGACAAAGTCCTCACATCATGAGGGACTTTGAGAGACGAGTCACCCCCAAGTGTATTCCACAGTTAACTCTCACACCCATGGGGCTAACGTCTGCACTATGCTAGAAATATTGGCCAGGCTCTGTTAGTGCAGTACAAACTAGCACGGTGACTTTGGAAAACTATTACACATTCATGGATATCTACCTCCACGGGGACGCTCAGTCTCTGCCTTTCACCGAGTACTTACTCTTGACCACATGGCCAACTGCTCTTCACTCTTAAAATTCGGGTCGTTTGTTCCTCTTCTCTCTGGAGTTAGCTTTGCATGCTCTCTCTTAAGTGTCCTCAGTATAGAATTATACAGAACTTAATGTGTTTTAAATTCTGTCAGTTGTCTGTCTCAGGCATTACACCACCTCATGAGGGTTAAAACCAAATCCATCCACTTCTACAACTAACAAAGCGCGCAGCCCAGCCAGTGTCTGATGAAGGACTGTGCCCAAGAAAGGCGAGCAGCAGGCAGAAGACAAACAGGAGCAGGAGAAAAACCGAGAGTCAAGATAGACCATGTATAGGGACGCATTTGTAAGGTAGAATGTGACCATAATGCACATCTGAAATGTCCCAACAAACTCAATACATGAAAAATAAAGATGAACAAAAGGAGACCTGTAGAGGGAGCAGAATTGAAAAAAATGTCTGATCCATGTGGGAGGAAGCTAGTGGGTGTGAGATGAAGGGAAGTGACACACAGGAAACCGATTCGGCACAATTCCGGGTAACGAGGCGCGCTGGGCCCTGCCGGCCGGTTGTGGATGATGTGCCCTTCGTAGCTCTAAACCTACCACCATCCTCACAAGGCTCCTCCGCTCTTCTGTTTCTCACTTGAGTTTCTTGGGTTTCTCCATGAAGAATGATAACCCGCCTTTGGTCTCTGTTTCAGTATATACTGGTGTGTATGGGCAAATACCATAGAAAACGCAGCCTAAGATCAAACATCACTGCTCAACACAACTTCTCCCATCTTTTATTTCTCTTAATCCTGAGAATTCTTTTTCTACTGTGTACCCTGAAGATCACCTGCCCAAAATCCCTTAGAAATGTTTAGGAAAATTTTGTCTGTGTCAACATTTTCTGTCCAATAAGTGAAGGCATTATAGAATTAGGAATGTCATTTTTCAACCCTAATTGAGGAAGATTACTTTAGTGAACAATCACCAGTGGTTAGGAAACCAGTCATAAAAAAATACTGGTGAGGACTTAATGATGATTGGATTGATCTTATAGTATGTCAGCACACTGATTAAATTAAAGGTTTATGAAGACAGATGGACAGCTATCCTCTGCCTTATTGTAGGATACCGCACTCTAAGATGTTTTTGTCCAGAGAAAAAAACCAGAAATATGAACTTGACCAGATTTGAATCTGTAGTCACCAGCTCAAAGGAAACATAGACGGAAAATGTGGAAAGATAAAATGGGAAGATCTGGGTTGGGGATTTAGCCCAAGTGGTACTGTGCCTACCTTGGAAGCACAAGGACCAGAGTTCAATTCCTGGTATTGCAAAAACAAACAAACAAACAACCTAAAAAAAAGAAAAAAAAGGGAAGATCTGCAAAATCTCAATGTGGGAATCAGATTTCAAAATTTTAAAGGGGGAAATCCTATAGGTTTAAATATGCTAAAAGAAATTTCAGTATGTGTCAACTTGTCGAAAATTCAGATGTTCTGTGGTATTGGTTTCAAGGCCCATGAATTTATAAATCATTTAGGAGGTGATTAGAAAAATAAGATCAGTCACTGATATCCAGGAATTAGTCTTAATTTTAAGTTCATCATAGTTATGGTTTTAGGCATAATTACAGGTACAGTGAAGTGTTCTGAGGCGAGGCGCACGGTGTGTGGGACTTGTCTGGACATGTGAAGTGGGACTGCCATGTAGATTCTGGTGATACAAATGAAACGAGGTTAGTATTGCAGTTGAGTGAAAAACATATAGTTCATTTTTATAAGCTTCGAAATTTCCTTTTTCACCATTTCAAAATATAAATCATTAGGCCCTATCTCAGAATTACCTAATTAGAACACCCGAGCAGTGTCTAGGAATGTGTGTTATCGACATTTTCCAATTACAGCCCTAAAGTGATTTATTCCATGGATCCTGCGCTCGTCAGAGAAAGATGGCAAAACGCACGCTCGTCCCCTCTTTAAGGATAGACACCGTGTCTCAGCAGCTGCATAACTTCTAAACCACGTATTTAGTATGTACTTGACACATATAAATGGTGTTAGATGAAATAGTTTGTTCACTATTAAATATTTACATGCAGAGTACCTGGGATTTGTCTACAGATTCAACTTGTCAGGTTCACGTGGCATCATTAGTATGTACATCTCCGAACTTGGGGGGTCACCTGGCTGTACAGAAGTACTCGGTAGGGTTCAACCCTCCTAACTCCTCCTCTGCAGCCCTCGAAGAGCAAGGAAAAAATCACACAGGATGTGAACAGGGGAACCTTCTTCACAGACAGAAGGAAGTCATCTTAGCAGCCATGGATAAAACAGCCACAACTGGTAACACACACACACACACACACACACACACACACAATTCTTCAGTCCACAAGCACTTTTGTTTGCGAACGATTCATAAACGTAAGTGTAAGTGTGTGGGGACGAAATTCCGCCTCCTGCCATCAGCCGTGTGTGCGACACACAGCCACAGCCAGCTTGCGCAGAACAACCACCCAATGAACTACGTGCACGAACTGAGGTCCTACTGCACATGAACTGAATTTTATTAAAATTAACGGAAATGTTTCTGCCTACCATTATGCCTCAATTTTGTGTGTGCAAATTTTTGTTTTAAAGGGTTCCTTAATTAGGTAAAAATATCACTCATTTCAGGATTTTCCTAGACCTTGGAATCCTTGAGAAGACAGAAATGATTATAACAAATTCCATCCTAGTTCTGTCCAAGGCTTCTAGATTTCCTGCTGTCTTTTAGGAGATTGTGAATGTGACACTATTTTTACTGGTTCTTGGTTTCCCCATATATATAAATATAATATAAATATAATTCTACAGTAAGTAACTTATTCGAGGCTGAGACTATGTTTAAGTTTACCTCTGATTTTATGGTACTTCTGGGGGAAAAATTACTTCACCTAATATTTAAACAAGAAAAAAATTGTTTTAAGGCAAAATAAAGATATAACACGATTCTGCTTCGAAGCCATGGCTGATGATAGGTAAGGCCAGACTCAGACCGTTCTGTACGGAAGACGTAAGTCTCGGGACGGGAAGGTCTTCCCACTGTGGCTTACCTGCTTATGCGCGTGATCGTAAGAATTAATATGATTGTCAAACTCCTGGTGCTTGTGATACTGCTTGTCACATAGTCCGCAGTAGAAGTTGGCCTTCACGTCCTCCAGGGCCTTTGCGGTGGACTTCTCCTGGGCCGTGAAATCCTTTTAAGAAAAAGGCAAAGATGCTGGTTATGTTTCTGTCTGATAGCATAACTCACTTCTCTGTTAATCACATTGGTATGTTATTTGACTTAGACTACAAGAATAGGTTGAGTTTTGTTCTTTTCTGTAAATTCATTGGCCGAGGAAACAACCTACACGTTAGCGTCATTCCTGATTTATCAAAGAGCACTCAAGTCTTCCCAGAGGCGCCTGCTGGCCATCACTGTGGCCCGCTCAGTCCTCGTCCCGCCTCCTTCGTTCGGTTGCCGGGATACAGTTCTGTCTTTTAATAACCAACCACATCTCCGGGCAGTCCTAGGCCGGCCCCTCCCGCTTCCTACTGCACAAGGACTGCGACAGGACCCGCTCGGGGCTCGTGTTTCCTGCAGCCCACTGCTCCTCTGGCCAGCTAGCCCACTGCCTTCTTCTCCAGGGACGGCCCTTCACCTGACACTCACTAACCCCCGAGGCGTCTGCGGCCTCCAGCTCCGGCTCACGCTCCCAACACGCCCGTCAGTTCCTACATCTTCCGACGGCGCCCATACCCCGCTCTCCTCATCTGCCAGCCTCGCTGATGCAGGACACGCTGTCTCAGTTTGAGTCTATGATTCCCCCACATAAACAACTCTTGCATGTTCTCATTACCTAGAAAGTAATCATGAAGAATGTTTACGGAGTATAAACTATGCATCTGGCATGTGAGTTACCTCATTTATTCCCCACAACAAATACAAGCGTGAGGCTCCATTCACATCTGCATTTTACGGATGCATCAGCGAGTGCTTGGACAGGCCGCACCTCTCGGGAGAGAAGTCAGCAAGCGGGACGGAGATGCAGACCGGAGGACCCAGGCCTCAGGCCCTCGTTGGCAAACAGTGGAAATCTGCTCTGTCTTTAAACCGATTTGCTGAATCTTCCATAGAACTTTCTCCTGCTTTCTCATCTCCATGTCTAATCAGATCCTGCTCCAGTGCCACCCTCTTTAATTTTATCCCCATAGACACTCATTGGTGTTCATTCTTTTCTCATGCTGTTGCTATCAAAATATTTAAGAAAGTGTTTTATTTATGTTGGCTCCCACAGCGCTACACAACGTCCTGTTTTGCCCGCAACAGATACCTGCTCAGTGCCCATCCCAGGACTTCACAGATGATGGCAGCTGAGAGATCCACGCCCCCCACAACCCTGGGCGTTCTCTTCCCGTATCTCGGTGCCAAGTCAAAGAGTCATGCCACAGAGACGGCACACACTCACAGGTACAAAGAACAGATGGAAAACTCAAGGGTAGACATTGCGCGTCTCTCCAGAGGGGCCGTTTTCCTTCTCAGGAACGCAGACCACAGACCTGCATCACACCCGCCAGTGACCAGATCAAAAACACAGCCAGCGACAGTTCAGGGAGATGGGGTCCCGCCAGGTGACGATGGGGAAGTTAATTCACACAACGAACGTCAGGATACATGCGGGGAAAAGGGAAAAGGAGAGGCCAACAGGCAGAGGGACAAACCCAGCAATAACAAGCTGGAAGACCAGGCCGAGTCTCCGGGTCACCCATCTCTGTGAGCAGAAGTTGGCCCTGGCTGCACGGCGGGCTGACAGTGGGAGCAAGAGCCGTGGACAGGGTGGAGGCGGCGACGCGGGTGTAGACGGCCTCGAGCACAGGCCCCGAGCGCTGCTGGGAGTGAGCGGGGGGGGGGGGGGCAGCGGAGCCGGGCTGGATGGCTCAGCAGGCTTGGCAAACCGGCGTTGCTCCTCTGCTCTTTGGTTCTACCTCTTCCTAGGGACGGGACTACACTGATTTCTCAGGCTTTCTCTTATTTATTACACTACTGGGGAACTAGTATTAGGAAATAGTTGGCCAGCGAGGGGTGGTGGTGCACAGTGGCAATCCCAGCACTCAGGAGGCTGAGGCAGGAGGACTGCTATGAGTTCGAGCCCCTGGCATCATAGTACATTCAAGATCGGCATGGGCTATATGGTGAGACTTTGTCTCAAAAAACAAAACAAAACAAAAAGTTGGTCAATTCTGCTCGTTGCTCAAAAGTGCTTCATCCTCACAAACTGGAGAAAGCAAGCTTGAATTCAGGTGGTTCTATGGCAAAGCCATAGTTTTCTTTAGTCTGATTATACGTAGGATTTTACTGCAACAGCTAAGCACCCAGGAATGAGGATTCTCTAGTTTCTGTTAGCACCTTCATCCAAACATATTTCCCAAACAACTTTTAGTTATCATACTACATGATTTTATTCCAAAATTTTATAATTTTAAGAGAGAAATTTACTGATATTTGACACTTTTGTTAACGCTCATATTATGTTATAACTCCAAGCATACCATATTTAATATAGTTTGGGTATTTTGTTATTATTGAATGATATAGTACTTTTACTGATCAACTATCTTGATGGTCAATTAAGATGCTTTTACTTTCTGAAGTAAAATGTATTTGAAGATATACAATAAAGACAAAGGAAAAAAGTAGCCACATACTTTCAGCATCAGTAAATTCTAAAAGTAAAAAAGTATATAAAATTGACAAAAAAGATAAATCCTTTGCTGATTTACCAGTATTCAAATTTTTTCTTTTTCCCAGTTTTTCCATTGGAGGATGTTTTTGAAACATTATTCAGCAGAATAAAATATTCATGTAATAAAAGAAAGATTTTGTTAACCATTCTTAATGATACATTAAAAGATTGGAAATGAATTTCAAATTTAAAATGAAAGTCTTCTTTGTGAGTCATTTAAAATTATTAGCTAATGTCAATGAGCATTTTATGTTGTAATTCAGAATGAATTTCTTATAATTAGTTACTTTTTATAATCTGTGTGGGTACAAGGCCAGAGCATGTACTTTCACATACCAAGAATTTTTTCTTCACATATATAACAGATATATCTAAAAGTAGTGAGTTTTCTGATTAGAGCGACACATTTCATCGAAAATAGGGATGTTCGGTATCGATTACTTTGATGTTTGTGATGAGTACTACGTACTCACTGGCCCTGTGCTACAAATCAGAAATGCACTTCTGACTTGCTAACTCCATCTCCGCCTCGGCTTCCTGAAGTATATTCTATCATCACTTCTCTTAAACACAGGCAAAGTGAGGCCAGAGAATGTCCCCAGCTCGGCACCATGGACAGGGCTGGACTCGGGCTCGGATCTGCCTGACAAGAAGCTCCACTCAGCGTGACCACAGCTTCCCTGCTGGACGCGGCCACGGAAAGTCTGTCTCTGCCGGCACCGAGGGTTCCGGAGACCACGAGCTCCCGGACAGCAGGAGAGGGCTAACTGTGACTTAAACATCGATCATGGTTTGAAACTGAAAGAAGGACCCTTGGCAAAGACGAGGAGGCAACCCTACCCCGCTGGCTGTTACTAGTGGTGCCCTGATTATGAAAGAGAAAAGAAATTAATGTGGTTCTTTCTATCTCATTGAAGTATCGGTGCAGAAGGTAGAGTGCTGAATTAATATTCTTGGCATGAAAGCCCACAGTGGAGCTTTCCTTATTATAAGGGATAAATTAAACCCTGTAATGTTCTCTAAGTGATCTATTCTGTCATCCCAACTAAACTCCTGCTTGGGTGACAGTGCACTTTGTTCTCCCCCAGTCATCTGGGCTTCTGCGTCAAGAGAACTCCTGCATCTTGGGGAAGGAGTGGATAATGTTAATTTTACTTGAGAGGGTTTTATTACCTTATTTTATAATAGAACGTAATTTAGACTCTAAAGATGAAATAACTTACCCTCTGTCCTTAAGTTTAAGTAGTAAATGTGTCAGTTATCTCAGTATCATTAAGTGGGATAATAATAACTAATTTAAAAGATTATGAGAAAATGTGAGATAATATTCACGGGAGCACATAGGGTTCTGCAATGCAAATTCGGGTGATGGGGCCAGAAAATACATAAGGACACAGTTGACTAAAGATCACCACACGGTACCTCAAATGTGTTCCATCAGCAGAAGTATTGAGCACCTCATCTTGAGAAACCAATATGAGACTCGCTCTAAAATCCTTTCCTAAGATAAATTTCTAATGTCAGTGAAGGAAATTTCCATTTGGAAATGTGTCAACATTTCTACACTAGGAGGATAACCCTGTCTCTAACTCACTAGAGGTGAGACACCAATGAGAAAGAAAAACGGACTTCTGCGTAAGACTCTTCCCTTAGGTCAGTGTTTTTTGAGATCTTAGCCACATGCCTTCCTCTGTTTTAGATATAGTTTCTCTATCCGAGTCTAAGGCAACTTCTCCAGTTCTACCTTAGAAGAATGTCCCCTTTTCCAAATTATATCCCTGTATTCCAGAAGTTGATATGCTATTAAACTTGTGCTTGCTTTCTCTTACTAATCTGCCTCTTCAATAGAAGTCCCAGCTAAGAACTCATTAAAGAAAAAAACATTCTTCTCCACCTGTACTTGAAAGTTAGATGCTTGGTTGTATTAGTGGATGTGAGGATATGTCTGAATTACTGAATATATGTGAACAGAAAAGTTTTAGAAAACACACGAGCAAGATAGAGAAACCCTTTTCATCTTCCACCCACTGCTGCTGTCAAAGCAAATTTAAATCGTCCGTACAGTTAGAGTCCCCAGAAGTGTTTCTGTCAATCTCACAGGATTTTTGTCTTTCCCTTCATACTATTTTAGAAGTCCACACAGAATCAGGAAGGCACTGTTTGAGCTTAATTAACATTAATGTTACTGATATTGATGGCCGCAACATGTGAGTGACGTTTTCTGTAAAAGGAACAGTGTTTGCTCTTTATAGCATCCAGCAGGGTGATTGCGACTTAGCAGAAATTCAGTAAGTGAGTGAAATTAATGAACAAGACAGAGGATGTGTTTTTGGATACATACACAGCATTGCTGTCCTGACAACATGAGTCACCTTGAAGAGCTAAGCTATTAAAGTAATAGTAGAGAGGGCTGGGGATTTAGCTCGAGTGGTACTGTGCCAACCTTGGATGCACAAGGGCCAGAGTTCGATCCCCAGTACTGCACAATAAATAAATAAATAATAAAATAATAGAAGAGTAACTATGTAAATATGACTCCAGAAAATGGAACTTTAGATTCTCTGGTTGTCTTAGTTATTTCTTTTTTTTTGTTTCTGAGTCTCAGGGAGAAGAGGTTTGCTCTGGTCCATGGTTAGCAGGTGTTAAACACTACCTCAGAGAAGGGTTCATGAATGGAGGCCAACCATCAAAGAGAGGGGCTAGCAGTGAGGAAGGAAGAATACCCTTCCAGCTCAGGCCCCTCCCAGTGACTCGCCTGTCTTATCCAGACCCCACCTCCGAAGAGCAAGCCAGTATACTACCCCATAGGTCAATACCTTCCAAAAGCCCTACTATGAGCCCAAGAGGCAATCAGGGGACGTCTTTTATCTGTACCACAACAGAATTCTATGGAGTTTATGGAAAAATATTCTAAAGGAATGAAAGAAGAAAACATCACACAGATTCACAAATAGAACTATAGATTCTTGACTTACAGTGCTTTTTCCATCTTACTACAATCATTTCCTTACCTTTACTGTGCACTGAGTCCAGGCTGCCTAAACCTGGAATAGGATATGACAAACTGGACCTGTCATTGTCCACAGAAGCTGTGATATCAGCCACTTCCTAGTTTTAATGAGGAGTATTTCTTGTCTTACTAATGATTCATTCAAGATGCTCACATTAAAAGAGAAACACAACCACATCCAGCATGTGAGGTGTCTCGGTGTGGTCTTTGGAGGGACAATTCAGCTTTCTGAAAGTTCTCCACATCACGGCAACTTTCTGACTTACTGGCTAGATATTAGAGTATCTATTGCACTTGTGTTCATGAAGCAAAATTAAATATTTAAAATTTGTTCGGATACCTGCTTATTTTGAAGAGGCTTCCTACTGGTGGCATTTGAAAGTAAATATTCATACATTTCCATTCCAACCACTGCTCATCACCATTCAGGATAATTAACCTCAACTTCATACATCAGTATAACCATTTTACAAAAAATGTATTGGTTTGGATTGGTTTGCAGATTTTCCAGCTCATGAAATAGTAAAACACACATAAACCTCTTATC
The DNA here is from genome assembly GCA_004025085.1 of Thryonomys swinderianus. NCBI lineage: Eukaryota > Metazoa > Chordata > Mammalia > Rodentia > Thryonomyidae > Thryonomys > Thryonomys swinderianus. Next base: position 11,510 of record PVIC010028367.1, read on the forward strand.
CTTGGTGGGTATTCAAGATGCAACTACCAACCTGTAATACAGAGCATTCCTGTCTACACTAGTGAAATTGGGCAATATCTTTGGTGAGGAAGAAAAAAATGTTATGAAACATCCACTAAAGAATGCATGAACGAATACTGTTAGTGGGTGTTTGTTTCTTTCTCCCTGGTTATTAATTGCACTACAGGGAAAAGAATTAGAAATTTTTAACTTGCACGATGGCATCAAAACCCATATAACCTTACCATAAAGAATCTTTCCTAAAAGGGTAAGTTGTGCTAATGACTATGTATCAGCATGGGACCATCAGTTTTAACACACTCATCCATCATACAGTGCACCATGTGAAGCACTGGAAAGAGCTGCAGATAAGGTTGGGAACTCTGTAGTATCTGCTCAGGTTTCCTATAAGTATTCAGAAAATAAAGTCTGCTCATTAGGAAAAACTGTATACAAATGAAGCACTTTTGAACAGTCTAATGTGCCACGTAAGGATAGACCGACCCAGGCTCCTATGCTTGAGCTGAAGGAATGCAGAGGAACACAGAGAAGTTCATGCCGATTGAGAGATCTTGAGATTCTCAGTCCCTTCTGCTATTCTCCATATAAAAAAGAGCAACCATATTGAGATGAATTGGCCCACTGGAAATTCAAGGGTAAATGGTCTACATCTTAAGGAATGACTGTGGAAAGTGTCTATTGTATGAGTATATAACGTATGATAAGAAAATGGGATTTCTTCCTTCAGATTGACAATATTGTTCCATTTATAAAGGTAGTAATTACCACCCCATCAATTCAGCCCACAGATATGTATAACTGTAATGAATATAGACACACTGCATTCATCTAAATTGAATACACTTAAATGATTACATCCATTGTGCGCTAGACAGGAAGCACTTTCCTTTAGTCATTACTCCTGCTGTAACTACTTATTGTAAAAAGACAATTAATCAAGCCTGGCATTTCATTTTCCAATATAAGAGAAATCAATAAAAAATGTCAGGTAGCTAAGTGTTCTGGAAAGTTGTTAGTGACACCTACTTAGTTACGAGCCAGTTTTGTAGAAAATTCAAAAGTTGTAACAGTTATTTAGGGGAGATACGATCACTGAGAGATACTGGCCTAGACGCCAATTTGCCATCGTGTTGGAATTGACTGCAGATATGTATCTTTTGAAAAGATCCAGGGATTGCAGAGTAGGTTCTGTTCTTCTGCCTTCTAAGCTACTCTAATATTAATCAATAGAGAGCTTTGTTTATCTTCTGTTTGCTAAACACAAGCCTATAAGTTCTTGAGGTAATGAATTAATATATGATAGAGTTAATGGCTTTATTTTATTTTATTTTATTTTATTTTATTTTGAGATAGGGTCTTGCTTTGTGGTTCAGGCTGGCCCTCAGCTCACTATGTAGCCTAGGCAAGCCTTGAACTCAGCAATCCTCCTGCCTCTGCCTCCCGAGTGCTGGGATGACAGGCGCGAGCCACCATGCCTGGCACTGTGGTATGTGGTGTTGATAGCTGGTGGGCGTGAGTCACCATGCCCAGCATTGTATGTGGTTATCGGGATCGCACTCAGGACCTTGCACTTGTGAGGCAGGCGCCAGAACCACTGAACTAAATCTCCAGCCACAATGGCTTTATTTTTAAGAACAAGCAAGCCAGATGAGTATTAAACTCCAAGGACCTTCTTTCTGCTTTCCTGACATCTGCTGCCATGACTGATAATAACTCTGTGAAACTCTGCTAATGCCTTCGAAAACCAGAGATGTTTCAAAAATCACAGTGCTCACAGAAAGATTGCATCATTCACACTGGCTATTCCAAACTTTTATCTATTAAAATTTTAGTAAGTAATATATGAGAAAACTAGCAATTGTGAAGAGCTTATGCTTTCCAGAAGCTCTGTGCTTCAAATCATGAAATAAAAACTTCAAAGTGAAAAAATTTGCCCAAGTAAGAAAAACCTATTAAAAGTACTAGTTTACTATGAGACAAGGACATTCACAAGACACAAACAGAAATGCCATGACCCAGGTTATGCACATTTCAAAACCATAGGACAATGTATAAAATCTTAGCTCCATTTTCAAATAATGTGACAGAAATATGTGCTATTTGTCCTTTCTTATGTTCTCATAGAACTTGACCAACTGATTAGATTTCTGAAATCTTCAACAAAGAAAGACAGCGTATCATTCCCTCTCTATATCATTCAGTTTGAAGTGAGAAAGCCTGATTAGCGAGAAACTGGGGTCCACAAGAAATGGGGCAGCCCGGCGGTCTGTGAGAGGGGCCCAAAGAAGTTACAGGAGGTTGTCAGGTCTGAACAGTTGCAGGGTCTCTATCTATTTCTGACACCAGTATCAATAAGCCACAGTGCCGGGCGTGGTGACTCTCCCTGTCATCCCAGTACTCAGGAGGCAGAGGCAGGAGGATTGCTGAGTTCGAGGCTTGCCTGGGCTCCATAGTGAGCTCAGGGCCAGCCTGAACTACAAAGCGAGACCCTGTCTCAAAAAAAAAAAAAAGCCATAGTGTGCCATGATTAAATGTGTGTGTGCGTGTATGTGTGTATGTGTGTGTGTGTGTGTGTGTATGTGTGTGTGTAAAGCTTGTTTAAAATGAGCCAGTTAAAACAGAAGGGAATTTTTCCACCAAAAAAATAAAATAAATTTAAAAAGACTCATTCTGCAAGCAGGACAGATGTCAGAAATCACTTCCCAGACAAGGGAATGGAATCAAAGGGAATTTCTTTGGTTTGTTGTAGACTACATGAAATGATAAAGAGCAGAACCTACATGAGAATTCTAGTTCTTCAGTCCTGCTTCATTTAAATTAATTGATAATGCTGGTGCATTTTTATATACACATCATGATCACAGTCGACACTGAGAATATGTACCAGTACACGACACGACTTAATTCTCATTTTTTTCCCATTCCCCTGCCCTTCCTACAACTCCCCACACCATATATACATAAGCTTTTCTCCTTCTTCTATCATCACATTTCCTCCACATTATTTACCTCTACCCCCTTTACCCTTGGAATATTTCTATTTCATAGTATCTCATACACTCTAGAACTCATTTATATCTTCCGTTTCTTGTACCAGAGAAAAGATACAGTATTTACAGATCTGTGACCTATTTATTTCACTTATGAGTATGTCCTGGTACTTCCATTTTAGTATGAATGTGTCAAAGTTATTCTTTATGGAAAAGTAATACTTCATTTTAGAAAAAGATACCCACATCATCTTTATCCAGTCTACAGTTAATGGGCATTTGGTGTGTTTCCAAGACGTAGCTATTACAAACTGAGCTTTCTATAAACATGGGTGCACATATGCCACTGTGATATGATGCTTTTAATTCTTTCATGAATATGTATAGCAGGGCCAAATTGGGCCTCTGCTCCTAGTTTTTAAAGGAATCTCCACACTGATCTCCACAGTGGTTGCACGAGCTTACATTCCCACCAGCAGTGAAGAAAGGTTACCTTCTCCCCAGTGCCCCAACAGAAAGATCTAGAATAGCAAACGCAATTCTAGGCAACAAGGACATGACAGAGGGTATCACAATCCCCAACTTGAAACTATACTACAAAGTCACTGTGATAAAAACAGCATGGTAACAACAAAGAAACAAACCCAAGGAAGAGTGGAACAGACTAGAAGATGCAGAAACAACCCCAGAGATACTAAAACATCTCATCTTTAACAAAGAAGCCAAACACCCTCAGTGGAAGAAAGATAACATCCTTAATAAATGGTGCTGGGAAAAATGGATTTCAACCTGCCATAGATTAAAGCTAGATCTAGTTTATTTCACCATGCACTATACTAAAATCAAGGTGTATTGGAGACCTAAATATTAAAATAGAAGCACTAAACCTGCTAGAAGACAAGTTAGTTAGAACTGGAGACATTGGAATAAGGAAAGGTTTTATGAACAAAACTTCCACACAGGAACTAGCAGAAAGAATCAACATCCAAGATTTCATCATATTAAAAACCTTCTGCACAGCAAGAGAAATCACCAAGAGAGTGAAAAGACAAGCTGCCATGTGGGAAAAGAATTACCCTGTTCCTTAGACAAAGGACTACTGTCTAGAACATATAAAGAACTTAAAAACGTCAGTCCCCCAAATTTAAAGACCTAATTCAAAAATGGGCATCTGAAATGAACAGAAATTTTTCAGATACAGAAGTAAAGGCAGCAGACATGTATGAAGACACATTCAACATCACTGGTCATTCAAGAGATGCAGGTGAAAACAACGCTGAGATTCCATTTCACTCCAAAAGAGTGGCTGCTATAATGAAATCAGCTAACTCTAGTATTTATCTGTAAGGTGCAGAGGTGGGAGAGTCAGTCGGTCCTGGGTTGGCTACTTGCAGGAACAATGATCTTCAGTCATTACTTCACTTCTTTCTGTAACACCAAGATGACGCCATTCTCAGGACAGCTGCAGTGACTGAACCAATAGTTCAAACATGAAAAGTACCCTGCAGAGTGTTGGGCATCATGCGCCAGTCACTTCACCACGCAGGGCACACGCCTGTAATCCCAGCACTCTGAGGCCGATACAAGATCGGAACTTTGAGCCCAGCTTGGTGAGTTAGTGAGACACTGGCTCAAAACGAAAAATGAAAATGGCCGGAGATGTCACCCCCTGAGAGGGCCCTGAGCTTGATCCACAGTACCACCCACAGACGACACGAGATGCCAGTTCGTATCCCCACTGGCGAGCGGGAGTGGGGGATCTGTCTGGCAACAGAGCAGAGGGAGTGTCTCCAGGACCAGACTGCTGGCTCCGGGAGAGATGGTGGAGCCTGGGCACCCCCGGGCGATAGTCACAGAGGAAAGCGGTAAAGAACGAGCCCCGGGGCTAAGTACAGAGATCCCTTCCCACGGTGAGGAGATGGAGTTGACTGTACCCGGCTGAGTGGTAGACCAGTGTTTCTTCTAAAAGGGGGAAAACATCTGATGCAAAACACAAGCAGGAGCCTCCGTGACACTGAACCATGCTTGGATGAGGACTCCATTTCCAGTCTTCGCCGTGTATTCCAAAAGAATTACTGGTCACAAATAACATTCTCTGCATTAAACATACATATTCCTCCTCTACACAGTCTGTGCTCTCTGCTTCAGGCAGGCTGGGCTCCTGCTATGGTGCCTTTCATTTATTTATTTATTTATTTATTTATTTTTGCATTTTGAGACAGGGTCTCGCTTTGCAGTTCAGGCTGGCCCTGAGCTCACTAGGGTGCCCAGGCAAGCCGCTGCGAACTCAGCAATCCTCCCGTCTCTGCCTCCCGAGTGCTGGGATGACAGGCGTGAGCCACCGGCACTGTGGTATGCAGTGTTGATCATTGGTGGGCGTGTCTCCACGCACAGCATTATATGTGGTCACCGGGGATCGAACTCAGGACCTTGCGCTTGCGAGGCAGGCGTCGGAACCACTGAGCTAACCGTCCGGCTCTATGGTGCCTTTTAGATGAGAGCTGTTGGCCTTAGTGTAGAAGGACTAAGTGTTTTGAATTATTTTTTCTTAACAAAAGCTTTAGATAACTTTATCACATTTTTAATGATTTATAAAAGTACTTCTTTGATGTTTTAGCAATTTTTAATATATGGAAACCTACCGCACATTAACAACATAATAATATGTAGCAATTTTTATTACATCTATAGTGAAAATACTTCTTATCTAAGTGTCACAAGAAATAAGGTCAAGGTCACATAGTTCATAGTACTTTTCACTAGTTCTATTATAACCTAATTGGTTCTCTAATGATTTTATAAAAAGAAGAAAAATGTCATCTTACAAATAATATTATAGGGCAATTATAAATTCTTACAAAGGTTGAACGTAAATATATGATGTGGTTAGAAATGACTGTGGATGGTCTGTGTTTCACTACAAAAAACAAAACAGCAAGAATCCATTTTTAATATCTCTAACTAAAATGACTGTCTAAATTTGCATCAATTATTTGTCTGCTTCAAGGTTAAAAATAGAAAATGTATATAAGCTGTGTGTGCATTCCCATGAAATGCTCTACTTTTAACCTATGTACTTTATTGGTACATTTTATCCATACGGTATGATCACACTCAACATTGAGAATCTGTATCTACATGACACAAATGATTCTCGTTTTCCCCTTTCCTCTGCCCTCCCTACAACCGCACACCTTATACAATGAAGTTTGCTTCGTTTTTCTTTACTCTCAAGTTTTCTCCATTCCCTCCTTTACTTTCCCCTACCTGCCATTTCCCCTTTCCATGTTTTCTTCCTGTTTCCCATTACCCATCATACATCTGATTTACCCATCATACATCTGATTTACCCATCATACATCTGATTTACCCATCATACATCTGATTTACCCATCATACATTTTGTCATTGATTTACACCTTCAGAAAAGACATGGTATTTATATATCTTTGTCCTATTTATTTCACTTATGAGTATGTCCTCAAGGTACATCCGTCTGAGTATAAATGACTCAAGTTGATCCTTCCTTATTAGCCTATGTACTTTAAACCAACTCAGTTGATCAAGGTAGTATTACACACACCTCTTTACAAAGGCATGCTTATTTATATTTGCTGATTCTGTTGTTAGTCTACTGCCTATTTTCTAGTGACTTTAATTTTATTCATTTAATTATTTTGTCATTATTTTATTGCTTCGGAACCTGAGAATTTAAGAGGCAGTGATCATTCTGAACAAAAAGAGTCCCCCTTGTGCACCAGGACCCAGTAGTACATGATTTGCTCATTCCACATGGTCTGCACTGAGAGGTCTCTTCCCAGGGTGACCGCCATTTCCTCCGAGAAACACTCTCTTAAAGGCCCCAAGCCCACAGAGCGACAGTGGGCCCACTCTACGGACTGTGGTTGTGCTTCTTAGTGGGTCAGTCAGTGACCAGTTCCGCCCATAAGATGCGAAGTCGCTTCTGCAGCAAGCGCAGCTGTAGGACGGGCTCAGGTACTGTCCCCACGAGTATTTTATCCCTTTAGCTAACACTTCCATGAAGACTGAACACTCTAAGGCCAGTGTGCTATCCGTCTACCTTTAGTCACAGATCTGTGTGTGGAAACACACAAGTTAGATGTCATTATTTTTAAAAATTCTAATAATATGAAAGAACTGACTTTGTTAATCCGTTGAAGAATAATTTATTCTCATAAATGAGGTCATGTTTCTTTAATATTTCAAACTTAAATGTTCAAAAATTTCAACTTTCTTTTATCTTTATTTAAATAAGTAAAAATACAACTGTACTAACCTGTGTACAAACTGTTATCCCAAGAAGGGGAAAAACAAAGAATTTAAGTGGTTCTCAAGCGTTAGTGTGAATTCTTATGAATAACAAAGCAATACAAATTAAATAGAGACCTAAGATTCTTGTCTTCTCATAATTAAAATTTCAAAGGTATTACCCTTCTTAATTTTAATGTAGCAGTTATAAAAAGCTATAAAAATTCTAACATGCAAACTATTATTGTAGTCAGGTATCCAGAGGAAGGAAAAAAAGAAAAGAACGGAAAGAATTAATACACAGAAAATGTTATTTTAGAAGACAATTTTCAAAAGAAGAAGCCATCGACACATGGCTGTTACATTCTCATAATCTGCAGCAGCCCTTTATCATTTTTCTTGCCTCCTTTTTGTGGCAGCCAATATTAGCTTCAAAGAAATTCATAAATTGATTATAATCAGGCACCTGGGGCCTTTTATTCTGTTTTAGAAAAAAGATGCGAAGCTAAATTCTTCAACAATTCATACAACTTTGCAGAACAGTCATGAAACGTTAGTATTTTGGTTTTTGTCACTCTATATTTCTTGAAAGGTTTTGTATAAATGAAATCATAGAATATGATTTTTGTCTGATCTGACCGGGTAATTGTTCTAGTTGACTACAGGCTGTGTATGTCAACCGGCCAACCATCGCCAGCGTCACGCGGGACTCTAGTCCAGGGGCGGTGGTGGCCAGGACCGGAGCTCGGTGCTGCCCCTCTCAGGCCCGCTGCCCGCTGCTGGGCCCAGCTGGCCCGAGACTGGCGCCCTCTGCCGCCCGGCGGTCCTGTCCCCGGCCCTGGCTAGGCGCCTCCCTGTCCGGCGGAAGGTGCAGCCGTCTCCTTCCCAACAGACCCAAGAAGCTGCCTCGTGCTCTGCCGGAACTCGCCCCACACAACACGGCTGCAGCTCCTTAGACGGCTCACTCTACCGGAGGTGAGTTCAAGGCCCAAGAGGGACGTCAGCGCCCGTCACCCCCGGGGCGCCGGCCAGCTCAGGCCTCCCAGCAGGATCGCGAACGGGAAAGCCGCGTAGTGAAAGGCTGGGGCAGTTCAGGCGCGAAGGCGCAGGTGACCGCAGACATAAAGTGACTGCTTAGTCTTCTTCATAAAGTGACAGTCACGATTCTGGCTATCAGAGCCGTCAGTTTGTCCTCAAGGACAACATTATTTGCAAAGGACGAGCATTCCGTTTTTCATTCCCACTTGAGATTTGCTGTACCTGAGCTGTTGCATGGTTTGGGAATGAAGTCTTTAGAGCTAGTGGGATGGAGGAACATCTCTGCCTCTCTCGGGAGAAAATCTATTTATATAAAACAAATTATTTCTGCAGGATCCCCCCCCCAAGTATTTATCCTGTACTTTTTCCTGCATAGGGGTGCAGGTCAAATATAATACCCCTCTAGCCTTTTCCAGGGATATTACAAGCCCTACAGCGTATCTAGCATTTGGTCACCATATAAATATCATTTGGATCACATGTTCAGTTAAGGCAAAGCAGCCGTGTGATGCTGCACAGCGTTCACGCCCATCCCAGCCCGTCCGCTCGGTGCTCCTGCAGGGAGCTCACGGTCCTTCCAAGGTTTTGGCTCCTTATTGTTGCCGGTAACGGCGGCCGCCCTCCAGCCTCCCTCCGAGGCCATCCTCCTGCCACATGAACGCTCGCTCACTTCAAGGCTCAACTCACCAGCTACGTTCCTTCCACGATGCCTTCGGGGCCGCTTCTGTCAGAATCATCTGTGCTGAGCCCTAGTCCCTTTGCCCTGTATTCTTTTTTCATGACCTGCATCAATTTTCCACTTGCACAGTTGTCTGAAGTGGGCACTTCTTCAGAGCAGGGCTCCTGCCCTCCTTCCAGGACTGTGCCAGGACTCGGCACATCTGCTGGCACAGAGCACACACTGAGGGGACATGTTGGGAGCAGTGGACACCACAGAGGTGGCTAAAATGAGGTTCTGAGCAAAAGCAGATCATTGCTTATTAAATCGGAGAATACGAAGCAGTAGCGAAACTGATTCAGCTCAATTCTGGTAATTTCTACTAAAGAATAACTTCCCATAACCACTGCACAATAAGAGCTCTGGCACTGCTCTCGCTGAGCCGGGGGCACAGGCTTGAGTGGCTGATTCCTGGTTCTCAGAGGCACAGTCTCCACCGGCTCAGGCCTTTGTACAAAGCAATCAAGAGAAACAATTTAATTTCCTCCTACATGCCATTGCAATGTTGTGCTTTTGGTAATTAATTGCAAAACATATTTCCCAGGAGTTTTAGTCAGCACTGAGGCAATATCACTCGCGCTGTTACCTCCTGGTGTGCTTACCAGGGGCAGTAGGTGTAAAGACACCAGGCTTCTTGCCATGACTTGACATCTTAAATAAAATTCTCCTACTGCCCCATATAATTCTCATGGACAGCATAAAGTATTTGCAGAACTTCAGGCTGAAGAAAATGCCATGATTGCCTTAGCTTATCCTTACTTGGAGAAGGAGCTTTACCAGTGCCTCTGTGTCCTTTCCTATGCCAGCTCGAGTTTTTACTTCTAAATACTATCTTTAATACCATGCTTCTTAATGAATAAATCTAGGCATTTGGGAAATACAACTAGGTACAGTTGTAATAGCATTTTTAAGGCAGGGTAATCTCTTTGATCCTGTTTTAATGAAATATCATCATTTCAAATTTAATTTGTTGCACTTCCTCTTTCAAGTAATCATCCATCCAAAAGGGTATGAGTTGAAATATTAGGAAACACTTTATTTATTCAGTCAGTAACAAACAGAGAATAAACTGTGTACAACAGGGCTCTTATACCCTTGTTAAAGTGTACTATTTATTAAAACACGCTGCAGAGAGGAAAGCAGGTAATAAATTCAATGAGTTTTTAAGAAATGAACACACAGCCAGCAACCAGGTCAAGGACTAGAACATTACCAGTGTTCTGTTAAATCTTTTCACAACTTTTCCTGTCTTCAGTCCTTACTATCTCAATTTATAATTCCCCTATAGTCTAGTTTCACACATGATAAATTAGATAGACAGAGAGTCATCTGCACATGTGCTTCTGTTTCTAGCTTCTTTTGCTCAGAATTATGATTATGAGCTTCATTTATATTTTTGCCTATGATGGAATCTTGTTGATTTTCAGAAATACAGGATTATATCACTATTAACATGACCATTGAAGGGCCTTTGGGTCAATTCTATCTGGGTCTGAGATAGAGCTGCAGGGAATATCTGACGTGTCTTGCAGGGGGATGATGGGGTATTGGAGCACATGCGTACACACACACGCACACACATGCATGCACACACATGCACACACATATCCAGTTTTATTAAAAATGAAGAGTGTAGACTTAATATAATTTTCATCCTTACATGATTTTCTGTAATACCTTGACTTATTTTAAATTAGTCAAATATTTTAAAATTTAGTTAAATGTGAAATATATAGCTAGCTCTATTATAAATAGTCATACAAGGAAATTATTGTGGATTTGGAGGTATTACGAAGTAACGCTTTGTAACATGCAATCAACCCTTACAAAGAAAGTCATGTTCTTCATAGAGCTAAGGGTAACTCTCTGAGTGAAAGAAGCAGTATCATTACCTTTAGGTCCTGTGTTAGATACGCGGAGGGAAAGAATCCAGGGATTAGCGGTTCCCCGTGGGGCCCCGATTGGAATCACTGTCAGGAAGGAGCTGCTGTCGGGCTCCAAGCGCCACCCGCAGCGGCCCTAACCCTGCTCAGTTCACCCACGCCGCGCTGTGAAGGGGGCGTCTCTATTCTCCGAAGTGTATGCCTTTTGTGAGATCAGGGGGTAATACACGTAACTACATCAGAATGTTTGTTTAGTCTTCATTCTACTCAAAAGGCGATTCTAAGGATGTCATATTTTATTACTTCAAGCGAGGCAGGAAAGAAATGAAGCTTAAAGTATGAGCGAGACACAACTTATTGAGTTTTGTTTAACCATAACGAGTTACTTCTCAATCCCTATGTTTCCAATAATGATTTCTGTCGATATAAATTAAACTGGGTAAATCAGACACTTCTCTATAAAACATACCTGGCAGAAAGCTTAACTTGACTGCATTGGGTTATGAAATAAAAGACAGTCCAGAGATGAAAGGCTGACGAGGTCGAAAAGGAGACTGCACAGGCGGGCCGAGCCGCGAGGAGCCTCTCCGGGACCGTGTGATCCTGCGCAGACGGCAGCGCGCAGCCCACGCCGGGGCTTCTGCTGACCTGAGATCCCCACGCGGCTCAGCCTGGGCACAGGGCGCGGCCTGCGGGGCGCTCACGCCGGTCGGCCGAGTCGGTCCGCGCCGCTGCCCTCTCACCTCTGCGCGGCTGCTCTCTGCGCTGCAGGGCCGCTGTGGGGCGTCACTCCGGGGGGGGTGTCACTCCGGG
>PVIC010028368.1:0-22961 GCA_004025085.1 Thryonomys swinderianus
GTGATCTCTCCTTTTTCTTCTCAATCTTCACTTTGAAAGACTAATGAAACTCCTTCAAAAGCGTGCCAAAGACTGGGCCCCCCTCTGATTATTTTCCCGTGTATTACACAACCATTCACACTCTGGATATATTTGGGGTCTGTGTTTCACCTTAGTGCTTCACTACAATTGCCATTTGAATGTTCATACTAGCTCATGTGGAATTCAGCACCTTCTCTCCCAGGTAATAAGATATTCAGGCCGTTGTGTATCTGTCTTTGAATTTCAAGATATTTGTTATGCTTGGACATGAGCCAGGCTCCCCTTGTAGGCCTTTACTGTGGAGGTTTATGTTAATACAGTCGGGATTGGGACCACAATTGAAGTCTACGGTTGCTATGGCTACCAGACCTGAAGATTACTGTTGCTTTGGTTACCAGAGGAAAATTTTCAGCGGTCGCTATGGGTACCAGGACCTTAATATTCCTCTAGTACTACCTTTTGTCTCTCACCGTTTCTGCTGCTCCTCAGAGCGAGTCTGTGTCTTGCAGCCCTAGCAGCTGTATTCCACCGTTACCATTACCCCATACTTGCTGGCTTGGTGTCGGGAGGTCAGCATGATCGATGCGTTTGATAGTTTTGTTTAGCCTCAGTGCCAGGCAAGCAATCTACACCTGAGCCTCAAGCCGTGGGCTCACCTAGTGTTTTGCCTCTCTTCTGACATAAGAGTAGTCTTCACGTGCTGTCTCAGTCACCGTCCCATTGCTGAGGCACAATACCCAACGCTCGCGACTTAAAGGAGAAGCGATTTATTCTGGCACATAGTTTCAGTGAACGTACTCGTGGCTGGCCAGCTCAGACCCATAACTCGCGTGACGGAAAGTCCTGCTGTGGATGAGGGCTACTCGTGTCGTGGCGATTCGGAAGTCGAGAGAAAAGGGAGATGAAGGAGAGGGAGATACCCCCGTTCGGGTCATGCTCCTAGTGAACCGTCTCTTCTGACCAGACCCTAATTCAAATCGCGTATTTGGCCATGGACTCACCTGTAGACTAATGTACTGCCTCGGTGATGCCCCCGCAACCCAAGCACCTTCCGGAAGTCCACTTGGGAGCACAGGATTTTGGAGGGACGTTCTAGATCTAAACACTAGCACGAGCATTACTTCCTTTCTCCCAGGACACGGCTTTGTTTATTCCCCCGTTCTCTCACCTCACCTGCAAGGAGGCTCCCCCAGTGCCTTTAAATTGTTGGCATGATAGCTCTTCATTCTCACAGGTGAACGTTTTATTACCTAGGAGATGGGCCTGAGCAGTTTCGGCGGTGAAGTCTGTTCCCTGCCCTACGTGCTATGCTACTGCGTCAGTGCACTCAGAAGACAGGTCTTGATGATGTTTCTCCGCAGGTTAGTTTCTCGTTCCGTAAGTAAAGTAGGAGAGGTAGATATGGACGTGGCAGCGGCTGTTGTTCCCTTTCCCCAGACAGCAGCATGGAGGGAATTTGATCTGGTTGCCTGCTTATCGTCTCCATAAGATCGTGGTGCGGTTCTTTGGGAAACTCTTTCCAGGAACACGGTAATATCCCCTGCCTCTAGCCCCCAGACTTTTCTCACTCTCAGGATTGTCTCCACGGGGTCTCTAGCAAGTCGCTAACATTTTCCGTTTTAATTTCCCTATCTCCTCCTTCATGTATGAAGTTTGCTGATATGTGCCTCAACTAAGCAAGTACTGAGGTACTGCGTCTCCCTCCAGGCGTCTGTCTCAGCACAAATTTTGAGTTGACCTTTGCTCTGAGATTCCTAGTTTGTGATCAATTTAGGAAAACGCGTTAACTTTCAGGCTTTCCAATTTCTCCTGCTGTAAAGAAATGAACACTGCTCCTTACGACTTTCTGCATCTCTGAACTAAAGCAGACCCTGTCTCAGAGAGAAAGAAAGAAAGAAAGAAAGAAAGAAAGAAAGAAAGAAAGAAAGAAAGAAAGAAAGAAAGAAAGAAAGGAAGGAAGGAAGGAAGGAAGGAAGGAAGGAAGGAAGGAAGGAAGAAAAGTCGTGGACAGACTCATTGTCACACCACACAGACATTCAACTGATATAAACAGTCAGAGAAGTCAAAACCGGTCAGAAATCACACATACTCAGAGTTATCATTGGTTCATGCGCATCTTGAACTTTCACTCAGATGTCACACTCAACGTGATATCTAGTTAGTGTGTTGTGCATATACACATTTTCACGGAAATGATTTACACATTTCCTCATGTGTTACATACACTTCTTTAGAAGTTACACATAAATTGAAGGTACACTAAAACTCCGGTGCCAATCTTTCTACTTTTTTTCAGGGGGGCACAAGGTCTCATTTTGTAGTTCAGGCTGGCCCTGAGCTCACTAGGTAGCCCAGGCAAGCCTCGAACTCACAGCAATCCTCCTGCCTCTGCCTCCGGTGTGCTGGGGTGACGGGCGTGAGCCACCAGGCCCAGCATTGTGGTGTGTGGCACCAGGGATCAAACTCAGGACCTTGCACTTGCAGCGCAGGCGCCGGAAGCACCGAGCTAAGTGCCCTGTCCCGTCCAGTACCCATCTCATAAAGTACTTCAAGTGCATATTTTTATGAACCCACTTCCTGGAAAACCACAACAAAAGAACAAAACGTTTTAAGAAGTTAAATAAGGGAATCGAACGTTTCGCCAGTTGTGAAGGCCCTTGGAGCTCAGATGCCAGCGAGGATCTCTGTGCACTCTGAGATATAGATAAGATTTTTGGACTGCACTGGGAAGGCTCCCTGACAATCACACATCCTCCCGAGCGTTTGCGTCAGTTCTTGCAAAACTCGCCCTTTCGTGATAACATCGACGTTCAACGTCTGCTTTTTATAGCCTTCGAAATATCCATCTAGACTTTGAATTAAATACTTTCCACAACTCCCACAAAAAAATGAAGACTAACAGTGATGTAATCTAGTCATGACCTGGACGGCAGGAAGCGTCAGCAGTACTAACAACGTGAGAAGAAATAACTCTTGGGAGACACCGCGTCCCCCCGGACATCAGTACTGAGGATTCTGCTCCCAGCCAAAAGCCACCCGTGATGTTAGTCACAGTATAATGTCACGGCAGTCACCTCCCTCTTCTTATCCTCCCTTTCTCACCACTACCTCAGCTTTGACGGGCATCTCTCAAAACCAAAAGTTGTTCTCATTCTGCTTCACAGAGTAGTTCCTATTTCTATCCTTGACTCTCCAGTTTAGCAGCAGTCATACTTTCTAAATTTTATTTTTATCTATTTAAAAATATATATTTATTAGTGCCTAGTAAATGTATGACATGGGATTTCAGCGTGGCCTTTTCACACATTCATACAATCCGTTGTGATCATATCTACCTCCTTACTTCCCTTAAACCCTGAGCCACCCTTGTTCCTTTCCTCTTGTTTAATAATAATCTCCCTTCTACTTTCACACCATGTTTTAGCTTTCGTACATTAGGGAAAATAGGTGATACTTGTCTTTCTCAGTCTGGAATATTTTGCTTAATAATGATGATCTCCAGTTCTGCCTCTTTTCCTGCTAATAAGAGAATTTCACTCTTCTTTATGGCTGAATAATATGCAACTGTGTGCGTGTGTGCCAGATTTCCTTTATATATCCTTTGGTCTGCGGGTACCTAAATTTAGTTACGGATCTTAGCTACCGTGAACTGTGCCACAATAAACATGGGTATTCAGGCATCTCTGCAGCGTGCCGATGTTAACTCCTTCAAGTAGGTAACAAGGACCGATAGGCTTTACGTTTAGACTTTTAGAAGCATTCATACTGATTTCCATGGTAGCTACAGCCATTTCCATGTTCACCAGCAATGGAGAGAGCTCCTGCTTCCCTACATCCTCATCAGCATTTATTGTTTTTGTTTTCTTGAGGCCAGCCATTCTGAATGGTGTGAGCTGGAATCTCAATGGAGCTTCCACCGGGATTTCGCTAACAGCTAGAGGCACGGAAAGCCTTTTCACTGACCCTATACATTGTCCATTTGTCCTTCCCTGCAGACCTGGTTCTTTATTCGTTCGTGTTTGCAGTAGTCAACGGTGGCATTCCTTGTGTGGGGCCGGTACATGTACCTGACACATTCCAACTCCTTGCTTCACCCCCTTCCCTCCTCCCCGCCCTCTAGCTCTTGATTCTATTCCCACTTCAGAGAGATCTACCTTTCTACTTCCTCTTAGCTAGCATTCGTTTAAGTGAAATCAATCAGACACACGAACTCAAATAGTGACATGGTGTTTCTTACATGAGAAACCCAAATTATAAGTAAATAGCAGGCTGGTTTGAAACTTTCATAATCCTCAGAAGAACAAGAGAAGTGTTCAAACTTACACTTTATCTTCAGAAGACAAGGTTATAAGTAAATGTATTCACCCGCTCTATTGCACACATATACCAAAGTTGGTGTTTTAAATACGCTACGCATGAGCATATATTTAAGAGAGGACCTCATGATTTCAACAAACACACGAGGGATTTGTTTAAAATTATAGAAGTCTACGGAGAGCCAAAACAAGAGACCTATAATCTCACCATATTGGTGAGGATTCAGCCATTAAAATAATGTAACGCTAGAAATTTCTTACATGAAATGCTTATTATTATGGAAAAAGTTACCGCCATTTTAAAGCAATTGGTCGGAGTAAGATCCCTGAGCCCGTCCATGCAGAATCACATATGGAGAACACTTGGAAGGAGAATTACAACAGTGTTCTCTCCAAGGAACTCGGTGATCCTCAAAAAACCAGAGAAATGGTTTCATATCTCAACGGAGACCAAAAGATGGAAGTATTTGTTTCAAAATTAAAATTTCTGAGCTGAAAATTAAGAGAAGTTACAAATATGATAGAAGGCATCAAAAACAAGATAAGTCTAACAGGATAAATGAAGCAGTGAGTTCGAGACTGTTGACTTAAAAATAGAAGGAGGATAAAAAGAAGGGAGAGAAATAAAGCAAGCTTATGAGAATTATGGGGCAGTATTTAAAGGACAGATTATTCAGGTAATGAAGGATCAAATGAGACCTGAAAATCCTCAAGGCGTGGAAAGCTTATTCGAATAATTCGTGGCAAGAATCTTCCCAAACCTAGAGAAAGACATAAACATACAGGTAAGGAAGGTCAACGATCATCAGTCAAATTTAACACAACCAGGAGTACTCTGAGACACCTTATAGTCACGCTCTCTCACAGGTAAAGGATAAAGAGAAGATTCTTAGGGAAGCAAGTATACTTCTCAGCAGAAAGCTTACAGGCCACAGGATGGTAGCACGAGATTTTAGTCACACTAAAGGGGGAAAGAATCTTTTAAATGCAAATAGTTCACCCAGCAAAGCTATCCATCAGAAATGAAAGAGAGAGCAATACATCCCCCACAATCAACAATCAAAAGCTGAGAAAATGCCGGGCGTGGGGGCTCACGCCTGTCATCCCAGCACTCGGGAGGCAGACGCAGGAGGATTGCTGAGTTCCAGGCTTCCCTGGACTACATAGTGAGCTCAGAGCCAGCCTGAACTACAAAGCGAGACCCTGTCTCAAAAAAAAAAAAAAAAAAAAAAAACCTGAGAAAGTATCTCCATCCCACACCGATCCCGCAAGCAATGCCAAAAGGAGCTTTTCATACTCAAAACAACAACAACAACAACAAAAACCACAGAGATGTCAGGCGTGAAAAAGGAAAACCTGAGGAAGAGTATGGAGAACACTCCCGAACGCTCTAATATTGTAGACCCACATGCACCTCTTATGTCTTAGTATCATGAGTAAGACACAAAACAAGAAATGGCAACTACATGGATGTGCCAGAGACTGGCAATAAAAAAGATAGAAAGTAGGGAGACCAAAACTTCAAAAGGCAGGGATAACTGGAGCTCAAGTTTAGAGTTTTAATTAGCACATCTCTCTCTGCTTTTTGCTTCATTTCTTACATTTACAATCATGTTACTACTAATTCAGAATATCTTGTTATAATGGAAAAATGGTTTTTGCTGGCTTCGTGGGTGCTGCAAAGCCAAAGTCCCTAAGAGAGAAACACAAAATAATATGCAGTAGTGAAAACACACCACCAGCCTAAGTCACTTCCACACAGACAGCAGTGGTCCAACACGGAGAAAGAGAGTCACTAAGATCAAATTATACAACAAGTTTAAGGAAGCTTATAGTGAGACCTTACCTACTGATAATTGTCTCAATTTGGGGGAAGTGACGTCCCTCCAATTTTCTGGCTAAAAGATGCACTGTAAATGGATGGACTTTTCCTTTTTAAGGAAACAAATACATGCTGCGCATAAGAAACTCATGGAAGATTAGTGTTATTATCTGTTTGCTTCTTTTTCATGAGAATCTTTTTTGGCTTATGCCTCATACTCTGAGGAACTACTTTGAAGATAAAGGTACACAGTGTAATAGCTATTGTGGCACTCATTATTTGATTGTGAGATTTTGGGGTCTTCTGCATGAAATAGAAAAATCAGAAGGAAATTCACTTCACCTCTAAGAGCACACATAGACCGAAAGTGGAAGGAGGAATGAGGCATTCCATGCAAATACAATGCAAAGGAGAGCAGGAACAGCTATATTTATATGAGATAAAATATACTTTAATTCAAAAGCAAGGAAAAGAGACGGGGAAGGTTATCATATAATGCATGATAAAGGGATCAATTCAGAAGGAATTAACAATGATAGCTATATATACACAATGTAACATCAGAGTACCCAAATGTATCAAGCAAATATTGTATAACAGTATTAGGAAACTTCTTCACCTCACGTTCCCCGATAATAGTAGGGAAGTTTAGTATCTCACCTTCGGGGATGGATAGATGATCCAGACAGAAAGTCAACCAAGAGACACCAAAGTTGGATTGTACCCTTACACAAGTGGACCTGACAGATACCTACAGAACCAACGGCCGCTAAAGATGCAACATTCTTCTCGTCATCTCGTGGAACATTATCCAGGACATAGCACACGGCAGGCCACAAAACAAGGTTGAATAAAGTTTCAAAAATGGAAATCGTGTCAGATATCGTTTCTCACCGCTATGCAACAAAACTACAAAGGATCCACAAGAAAGAACTTTATGGACAATAGAAACATGGAGATTAAACATCTTACTCCTAAGCAACTAAGTGATCCAGGAGGATGTCAAGAAGTATGGAGAGCCAAAGGGCAACCGCGCCCAAAGATGGCGCTGAGGAAGTAGATCAGGCGGTCTGAGCCTCTGAAAACCATATTAGGCATTGCCTGCTCAGCTGGCTTGCTTCCGCGATAGGGCCGCACGACCGCGCAGAGAGACACAACCACGGAGTGCAGGCTTGGGCTTTATTGTTATTACCACCACCACCTGTATAGGCGCTTGTATATCTTCCCATGGGGGCCCTCCCACCGAGCACGGGTGATGTCAATCGGGGCCTGCGATCAGCTGCTGCATGCGGAACTCGTGGAACCCGGGTTGGCACGTGTCCTCCAGGCATTGGCCTGTGGATATATATGCTGGGAGATGCTTGTAAGGAGAGCTTTTGCTCGAGTGCACGTTCCTGAATAAAACAGCAGAAAGAAGAGTTCGCGGTCGCGTCTTCCTTGCTGGTCGAGGGGGAAGCGACAAAGAAGGAAACACGTGAAGTCCTTGAAACAAAAAAAAATGGAGACAAAACATGCCAAAATTTAAGGGATACAGCACAAGAACTAAGAGTGAAGTTTACAGCAATCAATGCCTATGAATAAGAAGGAGAAGAAGGAGGAGGAGAAGTATATGAAGAGGAAGAAGAAGAAGAGGAGGGAGAGAAAGAGGAAGAAGAAATATCTCAACCAACCGAGTGCTGCACCTCCATGTCTGGAGAAAGAGGAGACAAAAGCCAAAAGTTGTGGAAATAATAATAAGATCAGAGCAGAAATAAAATAGAGGCTCAAAATTGATGAAGAAAGATAGAAATCAAAATCAGAGACAAGAAGGATACAGTAGAATAGACACCACAGAAATACAAAGTATCCTTAGAGATTATCAAGGGCAACTAAACACAAATACTTAGTCATCTAAAAGACATTAGCCAAATCTTGGACATGTGCCTTCCCGAGATTGAATCAGGAATAAAAAGAATTCTTGACTATAAATGCATAATGCTGGGCATGGTGGCTCACGCCTGTAATCCCAGCATTCTGGAGGCAGAGGCAGGAGGATTGCAGAGTTCAAGGCTTGCCTGGGCTACATAGTGAGCTCAGGGCCCGCCTGAACTACAAAGCAATACACTGTCGAGAGAGAGAGAGAGAGAGAGAGAGAGAGAGAGAGAGAGAGAGAGAGAGAGAGAGAGAGAGAGAGAGAGAGAGAAAGAGAGAGAGAAAGAGAGAATGGGCTAGTAATAAACACTATCTAATCAAAGAAAAGCCCCAGATCAGAGGACTTCACTGCTGAACTGCACACAAGATCTAAAGGTTAATTCAAAACAATTCCCAAAGTATTCTAAAACTTGTAGCAGAGGAAGTCCTTCCAAATTCACTCTAGTAAACCGGTGTTCCCTTAATACCCAAGCTGGAAAAGGCCAAGACAAAAAGAGAGCTGTACATAAACGAATCAATCTTGTCATTCTTGTGAGACACCTGGAGGACACACTAATAAGTGAAATCAATAGATCACCGATAGGCAAATACCGGATCTTCTCTTTGATATGAGCACCTGTAGATGCAAATGAGCTCTAGAAAGTGTGACAGTTTTTGTAGAATGGGAAATTTCCATAGGAAATTTGGAGTGGGAATGCAATGAGGGGAGGGAAGAAAGATGATTCGGAGAGAAAATAAAAGAGCATGAATATAGGGGGTGGGGAGGTCTGGGTGGGTGGGGATATGGGTAAAAATGAGAGTTAACTTGTGTCATATACTGGTACAGATTCCCCAATGTTGTATGTGATTGTGAGATGTATATAAATTGTCCAATAAAGAATTCAATTAAAAAAGAGAGAGAGAGAGAGAGAGCTGTAGGTCAAAGTCCTTGATGAGCATGGATGCAAAGATCCTCAAGAAAATGTTAGCGCCTGCAGCCCAACTACACAATAAACGAGTTATTTGCCTGATCAAGTGGGATTCATTCCAAGGGTGCAGGAGTGGTTCGATATACACGAATTGATGAACGATACATTACGTTCACAGAGAGAATGAAAATCATTTGATCATCCCAATAAATCCAGAAGAGGAACTTGATAAAATGCAGCTGGCCTTCATGATAAGACCAGCCCTGAAAATGAGCTAGAGGGGAATGTTGGTCAACAGAATACAAGCAGACAGCTAGCTACCACCCTACTGAATGAAGAAAAGTGGAAAGCTTTCTGGACCAGGACAAGGGTAGTACTAAAAGTCCTTGCCAGAGACACCAAGCAAGAGAAACAAATAAAGGACACTCTGCTTGGAAAAAGGGGACGTCAAAGGGTCACGCTTTGCAGATGCTCTGGCCTCGGAAACACCAAAATCTCTACCTAAAACATGGCCGATCACAAACGAACTCAACAAACTTGCAGGAAACAATAGTCAGTACACAAAAAGCAACAGTGCTGCCATGTCCAATGTTGAAATAGCTAAAAGAGAAACCAAGAAAGCAATTTGGTTTATAAGGGCTAAAAGGCTATCTCAGCACGAATTCAACCAAAGAGGTGGAAGAATTCTAAAAGGAAATGTATAAAGCACGGAAGAAAGACAGTGAAAAGGACACAAAATGTGAAAAGACATCCCTTGTTCGTAGCTTGGAAGAATGGATATCGAGAAGATGCCCATACAAAGCCACCTATGCATTTGATGCAGTACTTAGCAAACTAACAGCGTGCTCTGCACAGACAGAGAAACAACGTTCCTAAAGTTTAAATGGAATCAAAAATCTCTGGATAACCAAAGCTGTCTCCAGCAAAAAGAGCCACACAGTAGGGTCGGTATTGGCATGAAAAGGACACACCAACCAATGGAACAGAGTAGTGTGCCTCACCTTTTGAAGAAGGTGCCAATGATAGACACTAAAGAAACCACAGTTTCTTCACTAAACAGTGTGGGAGAAATTGAATATCCGCATACAGAAGACTAGCGCTTGACCGCTATCGCTGACCAGTTACAGAAAAGAACTCAAAGTAGGTTCGGTATGGACACGTAAGACTCGAAAGAAAGGCCTGGAAGAAGACATAGAGAAACGTGTGAGGACACGGAAAGGGGCAAAGTGTATAAAAAAGGCACAAGAAACCAAAGCCCAAATAAACAAGTGGGATTACATTAATGCACACGGCTATTCTGCACAGCAGAAGAAAACATGGGCAGAGCGCAATGGCAGCCTGCAGAATGGAACAATGTATCTGCACACTGACATGGGATTGACTCATCAGGAGATATCACTCATTGCTGGCGGCCCAGCAAAAGTAGTTATTCTCAAAAAGACGAAAAATAACAGGTGCTGGGGAGGACTGGAGAACATGAACTCCTCCCACACTGCTGGTGGGTTCGTAAAGTAGTCCAGCAGTGAATGGACCACAGTATGGAGGCTCCTCGGAAAATCTAATATGAAACTTTCACAGGATGCAGCAATTCCAATGCTATGCATTTATCTGAAAGATGTGTCAAAAGACCTCTACATACCTATGTGTTTTGTAGCAGTACTCATCGTAGCCAAGAAATGGAAACAGCCTAAGTGTCCAACGATGGGTGAATGAACAAATAAAGTGCAGTGTATGAGCACAACGAAATCCTATTGAGCCAGAAGCAGGGATGAAATCCCGTTGTTCGCAGTGGCATCGATGGGCACCCACATACACATGCAATGCACGTGCACACACACTAACATTCCACCCGTGACACATGACCTATGCGTTCACGCTTACCAGGAATTCACACACTTTGATTTCCTGGAGGGTGAGAGGAAGAGAGTGATGGAATGCGTGTGGACGGTGGTGATCATTTATACTCAGATACTAGTCAGAAGGGCTGCTGACGTCCACCTCCCAGGGCTGCTGGGAAAGGAAAACGAGCCCAGGCCCTGGCCCTGCCCCGCAGACACCTACGAAGCTGCATAAAAGGCAGCAGGGGAAGCAGATGCTCCCACCGCCTCTGGGAGACCTGCGGGCGGACAGGGGAGGCCAGCCCAAGGGCAGCGTCCACCCACTGGCCGTTTCCACGGCCTGGCCCCATGGCCCCGCAGGATGGAGGTTGCCACTTGTTGCAGCTACAGATCCAGCTGAGACCTCTTTCGCGAGGCCTGAGGGGCCGTGTCGGGCGAGTGGGCCATAGAAGTAGCCAGGGCCGGGCCGGAAGAGCTTGGGTGAACGGGCAGCGCAGAGCGGCAGTGTGCAAGAGAGCGGGCCACGCGGAGCAGATGAATGGGTGGGCTGAGCCGCTCTGCAGGGTAGCAAGGTGCCAGCTGGCTGTCTGAAGAACAGGGGTGAAGGAAATATAGCTGGAGGGGGGAGGAAGGGGGCAGGCTCCCCCCCCCGCAGCCCACCCTTCCAGGGAATCGCATGCGCACTGGGGGCCTGGAGGAAAGGGCTTTTGTTGGGAAAGCGGGCCGGCTGGAGGGGTCGGCGCATGCGCAGGTTCCCCAGCCCTGGCGGGTGCGCGGAGCAAAGGGGCGGGGTGGCCCGAGCTGCTGTGCTGGCAGCAGTAGGCGAGGGCGCGGCTGCCGGGTTCCTGGTGCTGAGCGCGGACGCCATTGGAGCCCCAGGGAAGGTGAGGACCCAGCCCCTGACAGGACCGGGCGAGGGCGAGGACGAGAGCAAGCCGACACGCTGCGCCCGCCCCCTGCCCTGCGGATCCGAACAGAGCCCTAGCGCTCAGAACCCCAACCTCAGCGGACCCAGCGTCTGGACAGGACCCCCACCGCCGCGACGCGCAGACCCCAGCGCGCGGCTCCGAGCCTCTTGTACGGGAGCCCGCAGTGCCAACCCTTGGGCTGGACCCCGAGCGGGTTGTCTTGAGACCCCGGGCCCACCCCCACCGCATCGCTCCTGCATGACTCCCGCCGAGCTGACTGCTCCTACCTGCCAGAGCCCGGTCCTTAGACTTGGCGCTGTCCGGGATCCAGTTCAAGCCGCGCCGCCCTGGGTCCAGGGGCCCCATCCTCGGAGCTCCGCCTAGGCCCCCACCGTCTTCCCGACCTCTGTCTCCCAGAGCTCTCGGCTGTCCTGTTGCCCGAGCCCCCTTATTTGCTCGGTTCCCCACCACAGCCCCCCCCCCATGCCGACCCATCTCCGTGCTGATCCCGCCTGTCTCCTGCTCGGGCCCTTCGATTCAAGCCCTTTGTTTCTCCAGGTTTCAGAGCCTGTCCTGTGGGACTCTTGGGAACCTGAAGCCTCGGATACAGCCCTGGTTCAAATCTAGCCCCTGGAGTGGAGAGCCTGCCATCCTCTGCTCCCCGCTCAGTGGGGGTGGGGTGGGGTGGGGTTGCTCCGAGATCGCCTCCACCCCTGGGCCACAGCTCTGCCCCTGTAGACCCCGCGCCCCCCCCCCCACGCACACCCGTGCTGCCTGCCACGGCCTACTGAAGTGAGGATTGCTGCCCCTCTCCTTCCAGAGACACTGCCCGCCGCGGGGCCCTGCCCCTGCTGCTGCCCCTGAGGCAGAGCTCTCCGCTCCTCGGGAGCCACAGCATGGCTGAGGGAAGCTACAGCGTGCAACCTGGAAACTCCAGTGTGGAAGACATGGACGAGGGGAGCCCCCCAGTGGGGGAGGAAGAGATGGTCCGAGGCAATGACTTTGAGGAGTTCGGCGCTTTTGGTGGCTACGGCACCCTCACCAGCTTTGACCTGCATCTGCTCAGAGCTTTTGGCACCTTGGGTTCCGGCTTTCACATCTTAGCGGTGAGGCCCCTCCTTGGCCACCTGCTTGCTCTGGGCCTCCTCCCCCGTGTGCGGGGCTGGGGATGGACGGGAGGACCCAGTGGAGAAGGCATGCCGGCTTTCCGGAACCTTCTGTGCCCTTCTGTAGGAGGGGTGTCTAGAAGTCCTTGCTTGGCATGGCAGTGCTGCCTGGCGGGAGGAAGCGGAGCCCCAGGGCCATGGGGAAAGCGCCGTGCCAGTGCCAGTGCCAGTGCCAGTGTGTGGAGTTGCCTGTCCTCCCCTCCCTTGCCCTCTGGCCTTGCAGAATGAGCCCTGGGAACTGGAAAATCCTGTGCTGGCCCAGACCCTGGTGCAGGCATTGCAGCTGGATCCAGAAACCCTTGCCAGTGAGACGGAGGTCCCTGCCGCCCACATAGCCCGCTCTGCCGCCTCCAACCGAGCCGCTCGGGCCGCTGCCAACGCTGCCCGTAGCTCCTTCACTCAGGTGGTGGTTAACCGCCTGGTGCCCGAACCAGCACCGGCCACAGGAGCCGGGG
This sequence comes from Thryonomys swinderianus, assembly GCA_004025085.1. Lineage (NCBI taxonomy): Eukaryota > Metazoa > Chordata > Mammalia > Rodentia > Thryonomyidae > Thryonomys > Thryonomys swinderianus. The sequence goes on from PVIC010028368.1 coordinate 13,346, forward strand.
ACGGTGCGCAGCCTATGACATATGCCGAGGCCCAGGGGGCCAGCCCTGAGGCCATCTCGGCCGCACCCCAGACATCCCAGCTGTCAGTGGCCGGGGAGATGGCTGCTCCCGGGGCCCCGCCAGTCTCCGCACAGTCCCAGACGGCCTCCTCGGACCACGAGGCTGCTGCCGAGGGTCCTGCTACTGCCTGCGCCTCCTCTCAGGCTCCAAGTGCCAGTGAGACAGATGCCACCCGGCCCCAGGCAGCCTTCCTGGGCCAGAACGATGTCTTTGATTTCACTCAGCCAGCAGGTGTCAGTGGCATGGCCTTCACTCGCCCCAAGAGGCCTGCCCCAGCCCAGGAGGCCGCCGTAGGGGCTCCCAGGGCTGCTTCTGGCGTGCCCCAGGGCACGCAAGCCGAGCAAGTGGCGGCCACCCAGCCCAAGGCCACCAAGTCTGGGAAGGCCGTGGCCAAGACTCGCTGGGTGGAGCCTCCGAATGTCATGGCCACCGCTGCCGCCGACACCAAGACGGCCACAAGCGTCCCCGAGCCCGAGGGGGCAGCCGCCGCTGCTCAGCCCAGTGGGGAGCCCTGGGCCAGGATGGGAGGCAAGAGGACGAAGAAGGTGAGGCCCTGCCACCCGCACGGCCCCGCCCACAGCCCGCTCCTCCTCTCCCCTCTCCCTGGCTCTCCCTTTTGGCCCCGCCCTCCCTGCTTCCCGCCCTGTCCCTCCTCTCTTCTCACCTTGTCCGCCTTGCTCCAGCACAGCCTGTTGAGCGTGTCCTGACTCCCAGGAGTTTCTGCCCTCGGGGCTGGTGGGAGAAGAGGTTGGCTCGCAGCCTGGCACCTAGTAAGCTCTCGGCACGCGCCAGCCTCTGCTCCTACCGCTTTGCTGCCAAGTGCCTGCTCCGGGCAAGGCGTGTGAGGCGAGCTTCTGCCCGGGGAGTCCCACAGTCCTGCTTGCTCCTCTCTCTGATGATGTTACAGTCCAAACACCTGGGCGACGAACACGAGAGCAGCGAGGAGGAGAGAGAGCCTTCTGCAGTCCCAGAGGCCTGGAGAGCATCGCAGCCCCCAGTGGCGACCCACACCCTAGAGGCCCCTCGGCCCGCCGTGGGCCTGAGGTCCCAGATACCCTCGAGGCACGTACTGTGCTTGCCCCCCCGCAACGTGACTCTGCTACAAGAGAGGGTAAGAGGTCTGCTTCCCCCACGAGCCCCCTCTCTTCCAGCACCCTGTGGTCACGCAGGCCTCGATCTGCTCACACGGCCCTCCGTCTCCAGGCCAATAAGTTGGTGAAATACCTCATGATCAAGGACTACAAGAAGATCCCCATCAAGCGCTCAGGTAGGCCCCTGTGGCCCTCTGCCAGGCCCTGATCTTTGGGCCTCACTTTGCGTCGGCGCCCACACCTCCGGGCAGGAGGGGGTCGCCGTGCCCCATCTCCGCTACACAGGGCACCCACTGGCTGCCCTCAGCACCAGTGGCCTTGGGGCTGCGGCCCTCGAGCCTCTGCTCAGCCCGGGTCCCTTGCCCACCTCTCCCCCTCCCGCAGACATGGTGAAGGACGTCATCCGAGAATACGACGAACATTTCCCCGAGATCATTGAGCGAGCCACATACACTCTGGAAAAGGTGGGTGTGGAGATGGGGGGAGCGGGGCAGCCTGCGGCCCTGCCAGGCCCAGCTCCTGCGCTGTGCGCTCCCGGATACATCCCGCGGTCCTCCACCTCGGGCTTCCCGCCGGCCTGCGCAGTGTGGCCCACGCCCCTTTCCTGGTGCCTCCGCGTCCCGCTCTCTGAGCGGGTCCCTGCAGCGGGTCCCACCGCCTCCAGAAGGCCCAAGAGCTCCCACGGGGTAGGCCGTGCTGCCTCGCCAACTCCTGCCCTTGTGAGGGCGAAAACAGTCAGAGCCAGCACGGTGCCTCCAGCGTGGGATTTGACCTCTGGCTCCTTGCCATGTAGAAGTTTGGGATCCACCTGAAGGAAATCGACAAGGAGGAACACCTGTACATTCTCATCTGCACGCGGGATTCTTCCGCTCGCCTCCTCGGGAAGTAAGAAGGGGACGAGGGCAGGGGCCTGCTGGCCGGCACGCTATGCCCAACCCTCAGGCTCTTGGCGAAAGAGGGCCACGGGGCTCCGGGGTCCGCCAGGGCTCTTCCTCCCTGCTCGCTGTGCCCAGCGACTGCTGGAGAAAAGAAGCGGCCTTCTGGGGTGAGGCCTCGGTGCTGCGGGCTTTTGCTGGGCTCCCCGGAGACCGAGAGGGACGCAGCTGGTCCCTGGCTCCCACGTGCCCGCGGAGTAGGGCCCTCCCTGCAGGGTGGGGGAGGCGGCTTCTGACAGCACTCCTGTGTCCCCCCCCTAGGACCAAGGACACTCCCCGGCTGAGTCTGCTCCTGGTGATTCTGGGTGTCATTTTCATGAATGGCAACCGTGCCAGCGAGGGTGAGTGTGGGCCCCCCTGCGGCTGGGCATTTGCCCGTGGCCCCACCTTCGTGTGCCCAACTCTTGTACCCCATCTCCCCTCGCAGCTGTCCTGTGGGAGGCGCTCCGCAAGATGGGACTCCACCCTGGGTATGCCCGGCCCTCGGCTCGCGTCCCCCAGTGTCACCTGGTGGCGGAGGAGGGCCCGGGGTTGCAGCGGCCTGGGGTCTGGTGCGGGGGGGTCCGGATGCCCTAGGCCGGGTAGAGAGGAGCGGACCTCAGCAGGACGGACGGACGGGGGTGTCCGCCCCGAGCTCGGAGCCCCTCTCGGCTCACTGCGCCCAGAGGGGCTCTCAGAAGGCAAAGCAGAGTGAGGCCTTCCCTGGAGGCCCTCCCCGGGGCATCCAAAACCAGCTGTCCTCTACCCTCGTGCTGTGCGCCCGGCCTCCGCGGGGTGCCCCGTGTGCTGGGCAGCGCGGGATGGAGCCGGGCGGCGCTCCTGTGCACATGCAGCGGTCCCTGCGCAGAGCAGGCAGCAGTCACGGATCCCTTTGTTTGCCCTCAGGGTGAGGCACCCTTTCCTCGGCGATCTGAGGAAGCTCATCACCGATGACTTTGTGAAGCAGAAGTAAGTAGTGGCTGAGCTCTCACCTCGCTTCGCTCTCAGTGTTCTCAGGTGCCCGTGTAGTAGAGAAAGCCATTCCGGGTCTCAGATGTTAAACGGAAGGCGTGTGTGGGCTCAGGAGGTGAGAGCGCGGCCGGGCAGGAGCGTTCTGGCTTTGTCTTGGGGGCAGAGAGCAACCCCGAACAGCCGAGAACTGGTGGCAGCAGGATGGCGGCGAGCCCGAGCCCATGGCACGCGTGCCGCCGTGTGCTGTTTGGTATCCTTGAAAGCTCAGAAAAGCTTCACCCTCCCTCGTGCAGGGTATGATGGGAGCCCCGTGTCACCCAGCAGCTACCCTGCAGGCCGGCACAGTACTTGCCCTTGTGTCCCTGCCACAGCTGGCAGGGCCAGGAACACAGTTGTCTTGGTTTTGAGGTCAGGGCCCAGTGTACGCTGTGCCCGCTGCCAGCCAAGAGACGGGAGAGACAGAGACAGAGAAAGAGACAGGGACAGGGACAGGGACAGAGACAGGGATAGAGACAGAGACAGGCACAGAGACAGAGACAGGGACAGGGACAAGGACAGGGACAGAGACAGAGACAGAGACAGAGACAGGGACAAGGACAGAGACAGGCAGAGGGAGTGAAGGGTGTGTGTGGAGCCGCCCTTGGCTGAATGCTTCTTCTTTGCTGGTCATTTCCCGTAGCGGACCTTGCCCAGGCTCGGCTAGCCCTCCTTGGGCCCCTGCCGTGGGGTGTGCTCAGAGCAGGGGGCCTGGAGAATGGCTCCTCTGTTTACAACACACCCAACAGGAATCCAGGGCCGCTGTGAAGAGGGGCACGACACTGTGGCCTCCCTGTGTGCAAATGGCCTACAGGTGTGGCCTCGGTGCCTAGACAGGGCTCCGGGCGGGCTCGCCGGCTGAGGCTCTGGAGGCCTCGCTGTGGTTCAGTGAGGTCCTGGGAGCGAGGCCGCGCCGCAGCCCGGGCCTGAGAGGACCCGGGTCGGGAGGTGGGCTGCGACACCCTGGTTGCGGGGGGTCCGCCTGGAAAGCCGCATTTCAAGCACAGCTCCGCATGGCTAGCAGCGAAGGGTGACTCCCTGTCACTCGCTCAGGTACCTGGAATACAAGAAGATGCCCGGCAGCAACCCGCCAGAGTATGAGTTCCTCTGGGGCCTGCGAGCCTGTCACGAGACCAGCAAGATGAGGGTCCTGAGATTCATTGCCCAGGTACTGAAGAGCATCTGGCAGGTACCGGCAGCAGGGTGGCCCGTGCGCTGCTCTGTTTGTGCCTGGGTCAGCACCTTTGATCTCGGGAGGCTCTGAGAGGCTCCTGAGTGGGGGGATGGGGCGTGTTCCCATTCCCAGCTCTGGCTCTGAACAATAGGAACCCGGAATTCTCGGGCCGGCCCCCCCCCATACTTGGTCCTTGGCGAACGTGGAGGCGGGCACACTGGCGGGCATGAGCGTGTGTGTGCAGGGGGAGGCGTGGCTGGCAGGGGGCATCCCCTGAATGTGGGGTCACCCTGTCGTTTCGGCCGGCTGCCTTGTCCCTCCTCAGAACCAGAACCGAGACCCCCGGGAATGGAAGGCTCGTTTTCTGGAGGCTGTGGACGATGCTTTCAAGACGATGGACGTGGATATGGCCGAGGAACATGCCAGGGCCCAGATGAGGGCCCAGATGAACATTGGAGACGAAGCTCTGATCGGACGGTGGAGCTGGGACGACATACAGGCCGAGCTGCTGACCTGGGACGAGGACGGGGACTTCGGCGACGCCTGGGCCAGGATCCCCTTTGCTTTCTGGGCCAGGTACCACCAGTACATCCTGAACAGCAGCCGGGCCAACAGGAGAGCCACGTGGAGAGCTGCTGTCAGCGGTGGCGTCCACGGCGGGGCCGGCACCAGCATCCTGGATGGTCCAAGCACCAGCTCCACCATCCGCACCAGAAATGCTGCCAGAACTGGCGCCAGCTTCTTCTCCTGGATCCAGTAAGATGGTCACGGGCACCTGAGACCCCGTGGGAGGGCTGCGGAGCCCCTAGGTGATGTCAGCGGGAGGCCCGGGCGGGCACGGGCCGGGCCGCGGTGAGCCCGCGGGACACACTTGCGTCCTTGTTGGCCCCCTCGCGGCGCACTGGGGGCTCTGATGTGCCCGTGCCCCCTTTCACCCCCTGTGCTGCAGGCAGCGTTGAGATGCTGCGGTGGGCGTCCTCACCCGGCCAGACGGCCTCCTGCGAGGCTCTTGCACAGCACTCCGGGCGCTTTTCCCCGTGGGTCGCAGGGGCTGTGCAGATGCAGCTCCCCTCGTTCTTTCCGCTTTCCTCGTGTGCTTTCCCTCGTGTGTTCATGGTTTTAATATCAGTGTTCCATTAAACTTGCAAACCTCTGTGGATGGCTCCTCTTTACCTGCACAAGAGGGTCCTGTACGTAGGCCGCGGCCGGCCTCTTCGGGACCCCTGGGATCGGCAGGCTCCCTCTGTGGGAAAAGGCCCACGGGTCTGGCGGGGATGCTGGGAGTGTGCCTATTCCGCGGGAGGGGAAGGCGGTGAAGGCAGGGGAGCCCTGGTCCCCGGGCTTCTGTACGTCCCACAAGGCCGCTCAGCAGTGCCAGCTGGACCCCACGAGGGGGCTGGGACGGAGTAGCATGGAGGACCGACGCTACATAGCACACAGTGTCCTCGTCCCCCTGGCCCCAAGGTGCACAGGCGCTCACGGGCAGGGTCAACTCGGTGCCTCAGCCCAGCCTCCTCGGAGACAGGGTTCCAAACCCGAGGTTCATCAGCCAGACAGTTGTGGCTTCCTCTGTGGCGCCAAGTCTTAGGGGGAAGGACGCAGGCCTTGCCACGATGGCCTGACCCTTGCCTCGGGCAGCCCCAGCTGAGGGAAGAGGCGATCACAGAAGCAAAGCGTTGCGCACGCCAGCACTGCCCATCGCCAGTGAGGAGACGGAGGCCTGTTTGGGGCCTTGGTGCTCTCCCCGGAAGCAGGGCCCTCCTGGTGAGGCCCCGGCCAGGCCAAGGTGCCGGTTCCTCCAGGGCTGGCCGCACTCCGTCCAGGGGTCACGTGCGGCCGCAGATGCTCAGGCGGCGAGGCAGGGAGGATGGATACGTGGCTCTTGGAAGGGCTCGGTCGCAGGCATGAAATGTGCCCGGGTACGCCCCGAGCTCCCCGCTCAGGTCCACAAGCTGGCAGGACAGACAGCTAGATGCCCCGGCAGGAGGGCGAGCTGTTGGCCTCCGACTTGTGGCGTTCCCTGTCCCAGTCCTCCTCCAGACTGATACGGAAATGGCGAGGCCTGGTGAGCAAGGGCGAGCGATGGAAGCCGAGGTGTGATTGCTCAAGTGGTACTAAGCGCGACCGAAGAGCTGGGGGCGCCCGGGAGCCCCTCCGAGGTTGGGACCGGGGAGGTCACACGCGCAGCACCTGACTGCGCTGCTCTTCACGCGGACTTGTGCAGTTGGTCTACTTGTCGGTGCCCTGTGTAAGCGTGTGTCCTCTCGGTGTGAGCTCCAGGGTCAGCCGCGCTGATGTTGTGGTGTTGGGACTCACGGTGAGTCCCAAGCTCACAGGGTCGTGACACACAGAGGCACACGCACGCTGTCGCGGCCTCACGCAGGTGTGGCGTCCTCTTCCGCTCACCTGTGCAGGCCCATGGCGGGACCGCGGGAGCGCTGAGGGCTGCCTCGGACACCAGCGGCCCGGTGCGATGAGTCACACAGTGTGGTGGAGCCCGCCGCACCCAGAGGTGCACGCGGAGGCCCGTGCCTTCCCGGGCTGCGCAGCCTCCGGACCCAGCGTGAGCGCTGCAGGCACGGGCCGCTGGAGACAGGCAGCGCCTCTGGAAAGAAGGAGGAAGCAGACACGGTGCTGGGAGCGGCACCGTGCCCCAGGCCTCCTTGCTTCGGGGGCACTCACGCTGGTACCTCCCCAGCCCAGGCTTGGCCTCCCCAGGGCCCAGTCTCCACACTCAGCAGGGAGAAAGAAGAGGCCAGACTGGGCAGGCAGGACGAGGCCCTTGGGAAAGCAGGCGAGCTCCTCCCTCTCAGCAGCAAAGGAAGACCCAACGCAGGCCTGCCTCTGCCCAACCCGACCTTTCCCAGACGCTCACCACGGAGGCCTTGCTTGCCGTCAGCCGCGTTTTCTGAGGCTCTCTGGTACGTGCCAGGTGTGCGGCAGTGTCCCGCATGGCGCTGGCCGGGTCGCATCGCCTCTCCTCAGCCCAGGCCTGCTCTCTCTCAGCCCTGCTTCGCTCGCTCGTGGACACCAGTGGTCCAGTCACTGGCTTGCAGTTGTTGATGATCGCTTAGGAAGTGCTTCTGAACATTCGTGTAGGATTTCCTGTCTGGTGTCCTTTCCGTTTATCAGGCGAGGCCTGAGATGGGAGGTGCCGGGGCCCGTTTTCTGGAGGAGACACGTGAGGCTCCCAGAGGAAGAGACCCGTCAGCAGCATCATGGCCGCGGTGGCAGCATGGGGACTCCAACCCAGGACCCTCTCCGAGCAGGATGCCCGCCCTGCCTCTGGCCGGGTGTCCCTGCTCCTACAGAGGCGCTCACAGTGTCCTGGGGACCACACCCGCTCCTGCCCACACTCCCTTCCGGCGCCCGCTCTCCTGACCAGTGGGCTGGACACATCGGAACCCAGTGCGCTCCCCGCCCCTGTGATGATTTGCTGTCCTGTCCTCCCTCACCACCCGCACGAACGAACAGATTCCCAGAAGAAAGTGGCTTTCCCGTGGCCTCTGACCCACCAACTGTGCCAGTGCCTCAGTTTGTGACCCTGGCCCAGCACGTTCTCTTGGCCTTTTGTGAATCCCGTGTCCGGCATGAAAGTGCACTGCAGTGTGTTATTTTCCCTTTGGTTACTGGGTTGATTTTTGTAATAATGACGGAAAAGCTCTTCCTACATTTGCATCATTTTCTCTATCAGATGAGTACGTGGCAGAGATATTCTCACCGTCCACGGTCTGCCGTGGCGTTCTCCTCCTGATGAATCGTAGCAGCGCTGAACTTGATGAAATCCAGCTAGCGTTCCTTGGCGTGTGGCTATCGCTTTGGGTGTAAGAAAAGTGAGTCGTAGGACTCTGCCTTGTTCACAAACACATAATTCCACGGTCACTACCGGAAGGTCTTCGTTTTACCTTTTTGTACTCTACATCGAGGGCTCGAAGAAACTGGATGTGTTTGAAATCACAGCAAGTCATCTTTGGGGACCACAGTGAGATTTAACTAGAGAAACCAATCCCAGAAGAGTGAGTGGAGAGTTCACAAAATGCGCAAACGAAATGATGCCCTCTTAGGTAGCCAACAGGTCGAAGGAAAAAAAAGGGAATTCAGCAAATATCTGCATACAGTTAAAGCCCGGGTGCAATACGGCGCAGTTCATGCTATACAAGGGAGGCCCTGTATTACGTGGTGTTTAGAACTGCAAATGCTCACATCAGTAGGCAAAAGTGATCTCAAGTTAACCAGCTGACTTTATCGTACAAAAACCAGGACAAGTATTTAAATCAAAGCCCGTGGACGGAGTAGTGATGAGTGGAGCACGAAACTCATGGAACAGGTAGAAGAAAAACAAAGATCCACGTTTTGGAAAAAGAATTAGACAAAGTCGACAAAATATCCAGTACAACTGTGAGGGAAAACAAAAATGGCGGACACTCAAATATCTCCATGCAGAATGAAAGAAGACACGTTACCACTAATGCTGCCAAGAAAACACCAAAGATGAGAAGAGAATACTCTGCTAGGGGCAATTATACATCAACCAATTAGATAAGCTAAGGGACACGCACGACCCATGAACACCGATTCAAGAAACGAATCAGCTATGAGAAATGCATGATCTGGGAACTCTGGTTCACGAGGATGTTAAAAGCCTGAACGGGAGCCGGAGATTTAGCTCAGTGGTTCAGGCGCCTGCCTCACAAGTGCAAGGTCCTGGGTTCTATCCCCGATAAGCACATACAGTGCTGGGCGAGGTTACTCAGGCCCAGCAGCAATCAATACCACACACCACAGTGCTGGGTGTGGTGGCTCTCGCCTGTCATCCCAGCACTCGGGAGGCAGAGGCAAGAGGATTGCTGTGTTCGAGGCTCGCCTGGGCTCCATAGTGAGCTCAGGGCCAGCCTGAACTGCAAAGCGAGACCCCGTCTCAAAAGAGAAAAAATCTGAACAGACCTAGAACAAGTGAAGTCACTGAGTCCATCGTCACAACCTTTCTTACAGGGCTAAGCCAGGGCCGATGGCTTTCTGGAGAATACCACAATATAAGTAACAAGTGGCTCCATCCTCCTCAGTCGGTTCTGATACTGAAGAGGAAGGAATACTTCCAATTCATTGTAGGAAATCAGCATTGCCCTTGCCCCAGAGTCAGATAGACGGCCCACAGCAGGGGAAAATGCCCTCAAATTAACATGCTGGTAGAAGGTGATGCAAAAATACTGAACAAAACACTAGCAAACCGAGTTCAGCAGCATGGTAGAAGCCTTGGATGAACTGAGGCTTCCTTGGAGAATGCAGGAAGATTTACCCACTGAAAATCCGTCAGATGTAATGCACAAAATTAACAAAGGGCTGGACAACAACCACAAGACTCCTTCAAG
>PVIC010028369.1:0-23254 GCA_004025085.1 Thryonomys swinderianus
GCCAGCCTGAACTACAAAGCGAGACCCTGTCTCCAAAAAGCAAAAAAAAAAAAAGAACTGTGGCTTGGGCTGGAGATTTAGCTCAGTGGTTCCCTGCCTCGCAAGCGCAAGGTCCTGAGTCTAATCCCTGGTAACCACATACAATGCTGGGTGTGGTGACTCACGCCCACCAGCAATCAATACCACATACCACAGTGCCAGGCTTGGTGGCTCACACCTGTAATCCCAGCACTCGGGAGGCGGAGGCAGAAGGATTGCTGAGTTCAAGACTTGCCTGGGCTACACAGTGAGCTCAGGGCCAGCCTGAACTACAAAGCGAGACCCTGTCTTAAAAAAAAAAAAAAAAGGAACTGTGGCTTGACACTTAAATTAAACCTTAAACTTTCCTTTTCTAGTAACTAGCATTTCTTCTCTGAAACTTTGTTTTAAATGTATGTATTTTTTTCAAAGGCAGTATGAAAACGTGCTCTAGGGTTTAAAAATAGCATAAAATTATGGTGACCAAGTCTACATGATACAATTTTGCCATGTTTTGAGTAACTAGAAAGTATTGATGTTAAAAAAGGCAAATGTAAAAAAAAAAGGCAAATGTAATTTTGAAAATTAAAATTACTTAGAGAAGCCTTTTCTAATTGTCTTATTCTGAACAAGCTTTCATTATGGTACATATGATAAAATTCTTTTACACAAAACTAAAAAAAGATGACAGAAGAAACACTCTTTTTAACATAATGGATGAAAATCAGGATCCTTTTATCAACTAATTTGAGCCAAATTGACAAAATGACAGGTATATTTCTATTTAAACAGTGGATGCCACTATAATACTTATACAGGACACATCCAAAGTAATGATCTTTAAAAAAGGATGACTAGAGACATGATGACGATCTTGTTTTCAAATCTTAATCATTTTGTGCCTACATTTTCTGAAAAATAAGTTTTGATGAGATCAGTTTACCAAATGATTTAAATTACTGTATAATAAATAACTGGAAGATATACTTTGTACAATCTAAGATTGTTCAATAATCTAGGTAAGAAGTATCCATCATGATAATTAGCCTTTGCAAAACCTGTGGTTTTTCCCTTATAAGATTGTAAACACTTTTTGTTGATGGCTCACACAATGAAACAAGACTGCCACCGTGTGGATCAGGTATGCATCACAGTAAGAACATATATTTCAAAGTCAAGCAAACCCTCAGTTTAATAAGGGTGCTACCCATCTTTTTTATTCTAAAATACAACAGAAACAATGAGAAATAAATAGCTTGATCTTTCGTTACATAGGATATCCATTTTTGGTACAAACAGCTGGATATTCATGCTGAAAAGATCACCCAGCAAGTTGCCCATTATGGGAATTATCCAGTGTTGCTACTCGGTGTGTTCTAGAGGTCAGCAGCACTTGTAGTGGCTGAAACTATTTAGAAGAGACAAGTCAGGACTCAGCTCTTATGCACTGAATGCAAGTCTGCATTTTAACAGGATTCTTGGGTGACTGGTGTACACGCTGAAAGGCCAAAGAGAAGCACATGTTTGGCTGAGTTTGGGTCTCCTGTACTCCCACCCCACACTCTTTCTTCTCTCACCACCTACCATGGGGCTGGTGTCTCTAACCAAAAATTCCATACAGTTAAGCAAAACATAGCCGATCTTACTTCAGTTACCTGATTAAATTGTCTTTCCCTTTGGAAATACAGAAATCTATTTTACTGATTATTTTCTTCGCTTAAGTTGATGGCTTAATTGTACAATTAAGAAAAAAATACTTAAAAATTTTCCAGAAAAAGGGCTTAATTTCAGGAGAGATTATTTTATTTTGGCCAATCAGAGCCCTTCAGCATAAAGAGACATTCATATACATATATATGAACATTTCCATAAACATTTATAATACATTTTTTAAAATACCAGCTTAATGGTATTTATATACAAAAATATTTCACTACCTAATTTTAAATCTTTTGCTGAGATGACAGTTCTTTTTGCTGATAAAGTACAGGAATGCAAAAACACTACAAAGTTTTAACACATTTTAAGTGTTAGCAATAGTGCTTTTTTGTTTTTCATGAAACAGTACACTGAAAAATTTTAAACTGTATTTCAAATGCATATTCTAGCAATTATCATTGAGAGAGTTATTGGGACTGAGCAAGATTTAAAAACAAAACAAAACAAAAAACAAGTGCAGTAACTAAAAAACACATGTACAGTTTAAGGTATACACAAGCTAGAGCTCTACACCAAGCATGCTTGCCCCTGATATGGACAATGTTAAGAGAAACTAAACTTGCTCTTTTTCATATTATCTTTTGGTAATGCACTTATAACCAACCAATAGTATAATTAGAAAGCAAAATGTTTCTCAGGTTCTAACTATCATGTTAAGTCACACCTAAAGTATCACAGTACTATTTACAAAAAAAAATACACAAAGAGAAATTAAAATATGACATATCCTCTTTGCATTGCTTTCCATCAATGTTTTTCAATTCCTTATTGTCTTCAACTGAAGCAAAGTTTAGATAACACAAATTAGCAGATTTTTTAAATATAAGAAATGCAAATAAACAGAATTCCATTACCATTAACTTATATTCATTTTAAATGCCTGAGTCAACAGACCTACAATAAGTTAATATTCATTTATTTATATATACTATAAAATTTTAATTTAACCTATAAGCCTCACTCATTGCAAAACTCATTCATAATTTTTCTGATGTAAGGAGAAAAACAAAAAGAGCACTTATAGGTAGTACTGGACTACTATATTCAATTTATAAGTGAATTATTTCTAATAATTTGACTGTATTAATAACTGAAGAAAGCAATGTTGTACCCTGGTATCTGGGACATTGCTAAAAATAATTTAATTCAGCTGAGAACGCTAAGCTGAAGTTTTCCTTTTGTTGTTGTTGCAACAACCACTTTCTATCCACAGAATTTTTGAAACTTTTGAGGCAGTAGTAAGATCATAATTTTCACAGGAAAAATAATCTCTATAGCACTTTATAAGAAATTGATCAGAATGATGACAAGAGCAATTAAAAGCTGTAAACAGTATCTTCACTTTCATTTTTAAATGAAAAAAAGTGGGCTTAAATCTCAATCCAAGAGAACAAACACCCTAAAAAGAAAAAGAAAAAAAATATATAGAAGTGTTCTTTTTCAAAGTAAATACAGATTAAAAAGCCTAAGAATATTGATCAAGTATCATACTGATAAGGAACAAATTCTATCAACTATAAAATAAAAACCTTCATTGACAAAAATACATAAACTCTGTTTTCACTTTTGGAAATTTATTTTTAAAAAAGGTAGAAGAAAATATCTGGAAAACTATTTTAAATATATATATATATATGTTTATATTTCAAAACAATAATTAAAGGTAGACATCCAACAGCAAGTTATGCTATTGAGAAAGATCTCGAAATTATTTTTGTGGGCATTTCCCCCAAAGTAAAATATGTGAAAATACGCAGTAGAGGATTTTCTTTTAAAATAAACATAGTAATGGTATCTTTCCTGTCATGTGTGAAGACTTTTAAATGATTTTTTAAAATTAATTGTATCTCGATATGAGATACCAGTATTTCTTATTATAAGCAAAAAACATAACATTTTGTATGGATAATATACATACTTTTTAAGTACTCTGACTTAACAAGTTCACCATTTTTAAATGAAAGAGTACATTTATAAAAGTTCCATTTTAAAACTAAAAAGTATATTCTCTAGCAGTATGTATAAATATAACATGTTACTGTATGATTGTAAAACAAATCTGAAAGTGTTGCAATAATTTAAGACCAAAAACATTGAAACATACAGCAAATAGTTTTATATTTTTTTAATCTTTGAAATTTATATAAAACCCTATTAAAGGTTTTAAAAGTGATCAGGTTGTTTAAGGTGCAGCTAGCAGCATATTCATGATTTGGTATGTTTTATACAGATGTAGCACTTGATTTAAACTGAGAAATGTGAATCAAATGATGATAAAAGTTTTCATTACCCCAAATAAAGTACAGAAAAAGTTCAAGTTTAAAGTTCAGTGCTCTTTACTTTGCAGAAATAAAATAAAATTCTCAAAATGCAAAATAAATCTTCACCACAAAAATTTTTACCTTTTGATATAGCTTTTCTTAATGACACATGAGAAATACGTATGCAAAGCATGTACAGAACATAGAACTCAGGGTGAAACTTTTAACTCTGTGGTGTCTTCTACATAATTTTCCTTTCCTCTGCTATTTCCATAAAATCCTCTGTAACCTAAAAGCATGTAACACTTTCAGATTTGTTTAATACACTTGCATATCTACATGAACTAACTTCAAAAGAATCTATAACTAAAAAGGCATGTAAAATAAAAGCTTCTTCCTTTAAAGTACTATAATTAAATTAAATTGCAATATACTTACACAGAGTTAAGTAGCAGCATTTTTTTCATTTCCATAAAAATCAAATTAAGAAGTTAGTTATAGTTCAGCTGAATCTGAAACCAGACTTTGGAAACACTGTATGACTGAAATGCAAACCAAGGGTGTTAAGATGATGTAAAACTTCAAATGGATGTAATGTACAGAATTTGTCAAATGTGTATATATACAATGTACCAATAAAGATTCAAAAAAATGTAAGATTTCAAGTGACTCTAAGCAAACATACATATAAATTTTACCTTGCAAGGTGAAATGAACTAGGAATGTGGTACATATTGGGAAACCAATTCCTGACAACTGGCTAGTCAATGAATACTTCAATGGTTTTTCAGTCAAAGACAATGCAAGGATGTTAAGAAAGTCAAAAAAGCACACAAATTAAGAAAAATCTTTCATTTTTTTATTTTCTATTTTGACTTTTTGGTTAGTTTTCCTGAAATCCTGGCTTGCTGGTGACTCTTTTTCACATTAAAAAAAAGAGAGATGTTCTCTTAAATTACAATAAATAATTCCCTGGGTTAGTTATTACTTCACAACTACCTCTTATCTACTGCATTATACTGACTATATACTGACTGCATCAGTATGCTCTGAGAACCTTATTTCTTATATTCAAAAATATTTTAAACTTTATAATACTAAGTAGTCTTCAGTTTCTTGAGCACAATTCATAAACTAATTTAAAAATGAACTACAAATAACATGTTGATGTAACTTGTTTTTATAAAATCTCTCAGATAAATGTACTTATCTAGAAATAATTACGTTTGGCTCATTTTATATACAGTAGGAAAAATGAAGTTTATAGGAAAATAATGCAGAAAATTAGATAAAGGAAGCTAATATGACTTTCTACCAATATATTTTATTTAAAGCTTTTCAACGTCTTCAAATTCATTAACTGCTGATGACATTCACAAAACTATACCTTTAATGAAGGACCTAATCCTTCCTGTGAGATGTGAATGATAGGTTTTCTGAATAATATAGAATACAGATTAAGCGATTTGTAAGCTGCTAGATGTTCATCAGATGGCTGACATTAAATAAAATTATGTTATTCATTGATTTTTTTTATAATTTCAAAAACTTGGAAATGATTTTACTTTTAAAATGTCTTTGACCTGACCCCAATTATATTACATACATACAGTTTCTATCAATAATACTTAAATTTTGATGTAAACTTTTGTATTTAACAGTGTGCATTATAAAATGTAACAAAAGCTTTATTAATGAAAACAGTAATGATGAAAATATGTGTAAGACTGAAAAGATATTCTACATATACTTTTAATGATCATATGGATTAGAAAAATAATCATGTTTGCTATCAATTTGTGCTCTGATTATCTCTTAATGAAAACCTGAAAATTTTAAACAATTTTTAGAGAAGACAATATTTAAATTTCATTAACATTAATTTAAATACTTCTATGTTGCTCTTTGCTTCTTCAACAAGAATCAATTTTAATCTCAGATTAGCTGCACTATGAAATTGCTTATTTCCAGATCTAGGAAATGGTTTCTTTCTCATCTGTGATGTCATTCTAGGAACCAATCATTGTCTTCTGCAGTTTCCATCTGCATTATACTCCATCACAGAAATAATTTAATTGTCAAAGTATATTTTTCCTTCCCTTTTTGTTTTTAAAAACTTTGAAAGGATATATATAGTTTCAGAATATATCACTACAAAATATTTTGAGGGTTATCAGACTGGACTCATATAGATCATTATTGGCAACAGATGCTTGTAATTTTCCATGCGATAGCATGTACACTAAGGTCTAACTGGCTCATCACTTAAGTGTATTAGAACTGTTAGCAAATAAAGGACATTTTAAAAAGGGAGCTGAGCAATTTACTGAAATAATGAAACATTGGGGTTTTTTTTTTAGCAATTTTAATTAAATAATGCAAAGGTACATTTGGTTAAACATTTTATAAAAACTCAAGCAAAATTAAAAATGTAGCCAATTTTAACTTTTCTACAAATTTAACTGATAACTGTTTTGGTCAAATCCACCTTTAGCTGAATTAATGAGAACAAAGACAAAGGACATTGAAGTATTCTCCTCACCACAATGGAGGTTTTCTCACTTTCCACACTGCATAGCCACTACATGGAAACTCCCAGAATGATGAGCAATTCAGTCATGCTCTACACTTTTCTTTTCAATGAAAAGTGATGTATCACCTTGTTTTGCTTTTGACAAAATATGAACTAAACACAAGTGTATAATAACAAGAATCCAAGAGTAGCCCATACACAAGTCAACTATGTGTATGTTTTTATTATTTAAAGCCCACCATTCAGCTTAGTCTAAAGTTATGGTAACAAACAGTTTCTTTTTTTACTAATGATACTGATGACCAGTCAGTTTAAGGAAAGGAAAGTCCAATACAGCTGTTTATAATCCAGTCCGATGACAGAGATATAAATATTTCAGCTTCAGGACTTGGGACTTATTGCCTCTCCCTCAAAGAAGGTCAAACACTGATGGCAGATACAACGGCACAAAATCTTTTGGCATATGAAAGTTTAATACAGGAATGATCCAAGGAATAGTCCCTGCCATGTCTCCTCAACATCCCCCTTTGCTTCTTCACTTGTCACATGTGACCTGCTTAGTTCCCAGATAGTCAACTCAAGCTGGCAAATACCATATACTCTAGTTTGAGAGTGTGTATACTCCTCAGATAAAGCCACAAGACTGAGGTAAAACAGTGCATGATTGTGCTAGGAAAGAACAGCATTCAGAGATGAACATCCTGTTTTGTTAACTTTCCTAAATATTCAATGAAGTAAAAATAGGAATTTTTTTCCTTTTGGCTAAAGTTGAACTTGTTCGATTCTGGTTGTCAGAATTGGTACCATTTCTTATCTTTGTATTTCAACATCATCTATAAGAGGAAAAAACACAACAACATGTTTTTAAAAATGCAAGAACAATAATAACTGGTTTCTACATTTTAAAAACCCATCATTCTGAAACATTCTGTAGTGCTACTCAAAATAAGTTTATGGAGGGCAGTAAAAACTTAGATTTAGAAAAAAAAAATGACAATGAACATTAAGAATGAGAAAGGCCTTCAAACTTCTGAGAAAAAAGTGACATAATTCTGAAACTGAGATAACCTTTAAATAACTGTTAAAATAATAATTCAAAAACCAGGAAATGTACAGTTGGACATTTTATTACTAATACCATCTCAAGTTTACTGAGCTCCTACTCAGAGCCAGGCACTGAATGGCACTTTCTCTTTCCCTGATTTCATTTTATCTGCACAACAGTTCTTGGATTCCACATTATTTTTGTTCTCATTTGTAAATAAGAATCTAAGGTTTTGAAGGCCACTCAAAGCTAGTACCATGATGTACTTCGGATTTAGCCTAGGCAGCCTGATGCCAGAATATAAGATCACAGCTATCTCAACGTCCTTCTCCTTAGACTCTCAGATATGGCTGAGAAGTTTGGTAGAAGGGAAAAGCTATCAGTTTGAGATCATGAATTCTGCTGACTGTGGACTGTGGAAACACACAGTCAAGTGAAGGGTTATGATAACAAAAATCCTGTCCTAGATTGAAGGATACTAACTAACCTGTATTTGAGGTACATATGGGCATAATACAAGTACTTATAAAGAATCTGAATCTCTCTGAAAGCTTGGGAAAATATCTCCCAAGCCAAGTTACTTCTTTTGTGTATTCTAGAATTTTTTTCCTAGAATTTTTGAGTAATGAGATTACTTTTGGTTGAAATGTTTAGAGAAAAGTTACTGCTATACAGTGGATGCTCAAGTATAAAGATAACTTTGATATGGTTACTTTAGACAACAAACTCAAAATATTCTCACATATGGGTATCTCAAGGCAGAGACAAGAGGATTGCTGAGTTTGAGGCTTGCCTGGGCACCATAGTGAGCTCAGGGCCAGCCTGAACTACAAAGTGAGACCCTGTCTCAAAAAAAAAAAAAAACCAAAAACATATGGGTATCTCAGTTCAAAGCATGATAGATATGTGCAAAAATGAAAAGTGTACTTTACATCAAAGATTTTAAGTTCAGTTTTTAGAGAGTATTATGTTAGATATAAAAACATTTGTCAGAGTGTTGTTTAGGGATCCTATTCGAATCTGAGCTCTACTATGACTTTCGAGGTTCATCAAAATGAATCAATTGCAAAAAACACTCTGGTATCCATCCATGTGAACTGGCCTATCAGCAGACTTACTATTGTTTATTTAAATCAAATGTTTGCCTAATTTAGTTATTTAGATCTACCTGTGAGAACCATGAGGCAAATTATTTCTTTTGGACAACATGGTAGTAGATTGTGAGGAACTAAGGTGAATAAACATTGTTAGCTGTATTTCCTAAGAAACAGTTGCAAAACTACTGGCATTATTTTAAAGATCTAGATGATCAGATTCCTTCAAAATGTTTACATTTCAATAAGAAAGCAAAAATTTGTAAAACATATGCTTGTAATGGTTCCCTCTAGTGACTAAAATCAGGAATTGTGATTATGCAAC
This sequence comes from Thryonomys swinderianus, assembly GCA_004025085.1. NCBI lineage: Eukaryota > Metazoa > Chordata > Mammalia > Rodentia > Thryonomyidae > Thryonomys > Thryonomys swinderianus. Next base: position 8,996 of record PVIC010028369.1, read on the forward strand.
AGTTACAAGAAAATTCATGTGTACAAATACAATAGCTACAATAATTTTCATAGTAGCTGTTTTCTTTTGTCTATTTGATGGACATACCTCATGAGCATGTTTAGAAAATGCATCTGCACTTGATAACATAGCTGCTGTTCTTTCTTCCAAGTCACCAAGCTTCTGGCCTCTTTCATCTAGTGCCAAACGAGCTCGTGCCAATTCACCAACAACTCCAGAAGCTGCCCCTTTCACACCTTCAATGCCACCAGGGCCAGGAATATGCTGTGCAAGACTTCTTGAAGCTTTTCCTGAGGATGACTCTCCAACTGATTGGATTGATAAATATAAAAAGTAACTCAAATAGTGAAAAGTTTGTTAGTATTAAAACCCTGCTATGTAACACTAAAGTACAATTTTGAATTGACAATTTAACAATTAGAATATTTATATAGTTGCCTTTAATATATACTTTGTTTTACAATGATGGTCTATATAATTTCAAGATACTTTTTTGAATATGCAAAAATAACCATTTACATTAACAAATATCTTATGGTACTTCATACTTCAGGACTTCTGCATAAAGAACCTGGTAATTACTTGCTGAAATTAATTAGTGACTTCAAACAACAGACCTATTGGTATATTGACATTAGTTTATATATTGAAACATTATTCTTAAGGGATCACAATTTTAAAGATTAAGTTAAAGCTATTTAAATTCAAATATATAGATTTAAATTTAAATATACAATTTTGATTTTGATACTATTTTTGAGACAGTCTCAAAGTCTTATTCGTCTTATTCCAGATTCATTCCCTCTTCCCTCCTTTACCTTCCTTCCCTTCCTTCTTCATTCAGTTACTTTCTTCCTTCTTTCCTTTACCCCTTCCCTTTCCTCCCTTACTTCTTTAATATAATTCACATGTTATAAAACTGTTGCTTAAGGTAAACATGCAGTGATTTTTAATTATTCACAAGACTGTCACACTATGAATACCTAATTTCACAATATTTCATCATTCCAAAGCCCTAATTCTGTGATTACTTTCCATTCTTCCTTTCGCAGTCTCTGTCAACCACTGAACTATTTTATCTCTATATATTTGCCTATTCTTAATATTTCATATAAGGGGACTCATAAAGCATGTGGCCTTTCATGGCTGGCTTCTTTGAATATAATGTTGTCAAGGTTCACCTACATTATGTTGTAGCAACTGTCAGTAATTCATCTTTTCATAGCCAAATGTCATCATAAAATTTCCACATTTTGCTTATCCATTCATTAATTAACAGATACTTGTGCTCTTTGTTTTTTGCTATTCTGAATAATGGTATAATGAACATCTGTCCAATTTTTTTGTGGCACATGTTTTCAGTTATCTTCATTATATGCTCAAAAATGGAATTACTGAATTCTTAAAAGTAATTTTAAGTATACAAATTAATGGAACACAGTTAATTCAAAGTTTAACTTTTTGAGGAAATCTAAGATAGTTTTAAGAGAATGTACCATTTTCTATTCCCACCTGCAAGACATAGAGTTCTAACTCCTGCACATCTACCAATGCTTGCTACTGTGCATCTTCTGACAGCCATCCTAGGAAGTTTGAAGCTAGGCCCCATTGTGGCTTTGGTGTTCATTTCCTGAATGACAAATGAGGTTGAGCGTGTTTTCAGACAATTGTTGCTCAGCTATAATATTTTCTTTGGAGATATCTATTCAAATATTCTTCCCATTTAAAAATTAGGCTACTGTGTCTTTTTATTCGTTATAAAAGTATTTTTTTTTTTTGAGACAGGATCTTGCTTTATAGTTCAGGCTGGCCCTGAGCTCACTATGTAGCCTGGGCAAGCCTAGAACTCAGCAATCCTCCCGCCTCTGCCTCCCAAATGCTGGGATTACAGGCATGAGCCACCACGCCTGGCACCGTGGTATGTGGTATTGATTGCTGATGGGCATGTGTCACCACGCCCAGCATTCTATGTGGTTACCAGGATCGAACTTAGGACCTTGTGTTTGCGAGGCAGGAGCCAGAGCCACTGAGCTAAATCTCTGGCCCATGAAAGTTTTCTTAATAGATCTTAGACATGAAGTCTTATTAGATATCAGATATATGATGTGTAAAGTTTTTTTTTTTTAACTTTCTTGAAAGTTCTTTGAAGCACAAGTATTAAATTTGGATGGATTTGTATTTATCTCTATTTTTGTTTGCTTCTGATTTAGGTGTCATACCTGAGAAGCTACTGCCTAATGTAAGGGCAAAAAGAATTTGTGTCTATGTCTTCTAAGAGTTTTATACTTTAGCTTTTGCATGAAGTCTTTAAAATGTTCTGAATTAATTTCGGTGCATGCTGTGAAGTTGTGGTCATTTTTTTTTTTTTGAAACAAGACATTCTTTCACCACTGAATTTTTTTGGCATCTTTGTAAAATTAACTGATTATAAATGTTACAAAGTTTATTTCTGAACTCTCAATTCTATCCCAACTGTCTATGTATCTACTATTAGGCTGTACTCCACTGTCTTGATGTCCATAGTTTTGTGGTAAGTTCCAAAACTGAAAAGTGTATTCTCCAAGATTTTTCTTCTTTGTCAAGGTTTTTGGTTAGTAGTTCAGGGTATTTCTTTTTTTAAGCTTTTTGAGATAGGGTCTTGCTTTGTAGTTCAGACTGCCTCTGAATTTACCATGTAGCTCAGGCTAGCCTTAGACTTGAGCAATCCTCCTGCCTCTGCCTCACAAGAGCTGGGACTATTGGCTTGAGCCACCATGCCTGGCATTGATACCAGGGATTGAATTTAGACCCTTGAGTTTGCCAGGCAGATGCCTGAACCAATGAGTTAAATTCCTGACATGTTCAGGCTCTTTCATATTCGTGTCTTTTCACATGAATCTTAGAAGTAGCTTCTTGTTTTGTGCAACACCCAGTGGACATTTTAATAGGAATTATATTAAATGTGTAGATCAATTTGGAGAAAACTGATAGGCTAACAATATTTCTTCCGGTGAATGAACCTGAAATGTTGGTGTATTTATGTCTTAATTTCTTTACATGATATACTGAAGTTTTTAATGCATATGTCTTTCAGTTCTGTTAAATTATTTCTGAGTGGTCTTTTTGTACTATTATAAACAGAAGTATTTTCTTAATTTCATTTGTGGATTATTCATTCCAAGCATATAGAATTAGTTGATTTTGGGGGGGTTACTACCTTAGGACTTTCTACAACATTATATCATTTGCAAACAGATATAGTTTTAGGTCTTCCATTCCAGTCCACATGTCTTTTCCTTCCTTTTCTGGCTTAACTGTTCAGGTCAGAAGTTAAACTGAAAGGATGAGAGTGCTGTGGAAAAATTTCCATATAATTTTTTTTTTTTTTTGAGACAGGGTCTCACTTTATAGTTCAGGCTGGCTCTGAGCTCACTATGTAGTCCAGGCAAGCCTCGAACTCAGCAATCCTCCTGTCTCTGCCTCCCGAGTGCTGGGATGACAGGCGTGAGCCACCACACCCATATGGTATGTGGTATTGATGGCTGGTGGATGTGAGTCTCCACACCCAGCATTGTATGTGGTTACCAGGGATCAAACTCAGGACCTTGCGCTTGCGAGGCAGGTGCCGGAACCACTGAGCTAACCCTCCGGCTCCTCCATATAAAATTTTTAATGAGGCATACTTTTAGGGAAAGAATTCTGATTATGTATATGTATATTCACAGACAAATATGTCCAAATATATATGTGTGTGTGTAAATTGTCACACATGACATTTTGTATTGAATTTTTCCATTCCATAAACAGTATATCCATTTATTTGAGTTTCCTTTAATATTTCTCAGCAAAGTTTTAAAATGTTTTGCATTCCCCACAGTGCTCCTAAACATTTTCTGTAACATTTATTCCCGTGTCCTTGTGCATGCACATTCTAAAGCTGAGGCTACATGCCCAGGCAATTTAGATAAGAAAATCTGTGTATTATACATAGCTAAGTTAGATAGAGACTAAAGGCAATCAGACAAGGATAAACCCTTGAGAGTCAGTGCAAAAGATAACATAGCAAAACTGTGGTTGGAAGTGCATATGTTGAAGGCCAGGCCTCAAGATAAATATTCGGTAACCAGGCCTATATGCCTTCCTGGGGGATAAACAATAACTTGAGACTGTACTGAGACTGTTATCAACTGATCCAAGATAGACAGATGTTGAGTCCAGAAAGATGTTGGTCATCCAGGCAGGTGACCAGAACATCCAGACCCAACCCTTCCCAAAAATACCTTTGGTCTTTCCATATTCTCTTGTTACATGATTTGCTTTCCTACAGAATCAATACTAGCTAAATGGCTATGGTTTTAATCCTACAGGTTGACTGTAGTTTAACCCATGTTTTATCTATATTGTGCCTTTGCTATATAAATTACTCCTGAAAAAGGGCCTTAGTGGCAACCCACTTTCAGAACCCCTCTTATCTCCCAGGAGCTATATCTCAAAAACCTTCCCTATACTCTTAACCTCTGCTGTCCTTTGGAGTTCATTCTTTGATTTCAGGGAACACAAACTTAGCACGTCTGAAATCTAGCACGTTGGGAGTTATATTTCTCCTATATCAGTGTGTGAAGGAGAAAGGTAAAAGAGTTACAGAAAAACATCTACACTAAGTAGGCTAGGAAAACAGACTTTGAATTGAGTTTTAGGGAAACAAACCTTGGTATAGATAATTCTTGGCACCAGATGTATCAGCATCAGTCTTCCTTGGAGAAGCTGGCCCCTTCCCCAGGAATATAGGCCCAAAGAACACAGCTTTCAGCTCATTAGGGAGGATGGAAGTGGAATTTGTTATTACTAAAGATGCTAGAAATTTCTCAAAATAATGTGTGCAGCCCTGGCTTCTGGCCAAGCTGTGATCATACACATCCAGTTACAATGACCAAGTCTGCCTTTTGGCTTGGTGCCACTTTTGTCTGGAGTAAGGAATAATCAGATGGTAAAGAAGCTTAGGTTTGGCCTCAGCCCAATGAGAGACTGTTCTGATCTTCTGCCGTCCATCAGTGGTAGTGCTATTCCTGTGCTGTTTTTCTGGTGATGACATGCTGAGTGGTAAAGGTGGTATTTTTCCTTCTTCTTATTCACATTTTCTGATCTTCTGCCATCCATCAGCAATAGTGCTGTTCCCATGCTGAGTTTTCTTCGTGATGACACGCTGAGTGGTAAAGGTGGAACTACTTCTTTATACTTTCTAATTGTTCCCAAGATTCTGCTTAGCAGTAGTGCTATTCCCATGCTGTATTTTTCTGGTGATGACACGAGTGGTAAAAGTGGAACTACGCTTTCTGTCTTTGTACTTTTTGCCTAATTCCTACATATAAATACTTCTTGAACTTCCTTGGGTGTGTATTGGCTTTATTCGCAGATTGTGCCAGAAAAATTTATTAAAGGTGCACCATAGCTGACAAATTGCCCTTGTCAACATATTGTGAAGAAAATGCCACCCTTTTCCTGCACAGTGGCCATATTCTAATGTCTAGAACCTATGAATATGTTGCCTTATCATAATGGGAAGAGACTTTGCAGATATTACTGAATTAAGAACCTAAAAATGGAGAGATGATCCTGCATTATCTAGGTAGGCCCAATCAAATCACACAAGTACCTTAAAAGCCAAGTGCTTTTCTTAGCTGTAGAGAAAAAGAGGAACAGAGAAAGGAAAGGTAGGAGATTATGAGATTTTAGAAAGATACAGATGCAAAGGGACTGTAAGTGTAGGGATATAGATGATCTCTTTAAAAGGTAAGAAATAAGACTGCCCTATACCCTCCAAAAAATACAGACCTGGCAATATCAATAAAACCCATCTTGATTTCTTATTTATAGAATGTAAGGGAGTAAAATTGAATGGCATTAAACCAGTAAGTTTGTGGTAATTTGTTGCAGCAGCAATAGAAAACTAGTGAAAATTGTTTATAAATTCTCATTTTTACTAAAATAAACAAATTTAAATTTATTTTTCAGAACTGATTATACACCGTAAATTTCTAACAAATTCAGTTACAGATTCTTTTGAATTTCTAATGAAAATGACTTGTTTTGTTTTCTTTTTCCAACTATGTTTTTCTTACCTTCCTATACCCTCTAAGGACTTCAATATATTCTTTAATGTATGTAGTTAAGTGAAGACAATGGATTTTCTTGATCTCACAGGAAAGATTTTATTACCTTTTAATGTCTGGAATTATGTGATAATATGCTTTTGGGTTTGGCAGCTATATATTCCATAATACTTTGCAGTTATTATTTTATCAACTTACTTTCTTGGAGCCTCTACCAAAAATGGAAAATGAATTTTAACTCATATCTTTCTTGCATCTGTGTGACAGGTCATGAGTTTTTTCTCCCTAATCTGTTAATATGGTAAATTACTGACTGATCTTTTCCTCTATAAAGGTAAGTCAACGGTGAATAATTGGGACAAACCAAACATGAGGTTGGTATATTGCCTTTATTACTAAATGTTGGTTATGAGGCGATAAATACTCCAATTTAATTATTCTATTTATATTCATGGGTTATATTTATCATTTTCCCCCTCTTTCTCATTCTAGTTTGGGTTTTAGTATTAAGGTTATATAACCTCACAAAATAAGTGGTTTCTTTTTCTATATTCTTAGAGTTTATACAGAAGGATAATTATTCTTTTTATCTAAATTATCTGGTAGAACTTATTAGTGAAGCTCAATTTATAGCAGGAACTTCAAACTTGTAGAAAAATATGAAATAACAGTTTCAATATTGAAGAGTTATAGGGGTGTTTGAATTTTTATTACTGGTTTTGTATGTTATTATATGGTGATTTATTTCAGCAAAATTTTCAAAACTTTTACTGTAAATTATTATTTTAAATGGTAATAGTGATACCTTTTTTTTTCATTTCCTTTTTCCTTGCTTGGTTTTACCAGAGGTTTATTACTTTTACTTTTTTTTGTTTAAAAACCAATTTTTGGCTTTTGTTTCATAAAGTTAATATATACTGAAATCAAATCCCTAATGTGATGTTGGAGGTGAGACATTTGAGAAGTAACTGGCTCCATGAATGGTATTGGTGTTTCTATAAGTGTCAGAGAGCTAGTTTGCTCTCTTCTCTCTTGAAGACACAGCAAGAAGTACTTATGCACATTATCTATTACTTTCTTTCAGAATCACTGTTTTCTACATCTCTGACATTCCACTGAAGATTATATGCCTTCTATCTGAAGTATACTCTTAAGATTTCCCTTTAGTATGGTAGCAATGCTTATTTGATCATTTGCCTAAAAATATCTTAATTGACAATTCTATATGAAATGAAAAACTTTCAATAGTTACAGTCAGTATATAGATCATTCTATCATAAATGAAGTGAGTTTTCAGTCCATAGCTTTTTAAAAAGTATCCATCACTTTTCTCTATCCATTTTATTGGTACAGTTTTTTGGGCAGTACTGGGGATTGAACTCAGGCCCTTGTGCTTCCAAAGTAAACATGGTACCACTTGAGGTAAATCCCCGGCCCCTTCTCTATCCATTTTAAAGACTTTTTGTCTTTAGTATATATTTTCATAAGATACATATACTTGAGTAGCTTAAATATATCTTTGAAACTTACTAGGTTTCCTGAATTTGTGGAGAATCATTAATTTTACAAATGTTTCAGGTATATTTATTTATTCTATATAAGATACTTCATTTGTTAATTCATTCTTGAAGTCCAAGCATATTATATATTCTTGGAGCAACTTGTTTTTTAAATCCTGTCTTCTGTATTTTACTTTTTTGTTTCTTTGTGCTATATTTTGGAAGATTTCTTCTAATATTTAAGTTATATAATTTTCTTACTTTGCAGTTAATAATAAACAGTTTTTAACAATGTTTTTAAAATTTTTCAGTTCTAGAAATCCATTTTAGTTTTTATTCCCATCTACTTACTGATTTTTATTATCTTCAGTTATCTGATAAAATGTCTAGGTATAATATTTATACTTTCTTTTTTTTTTTTTTTTTTGAGACAGGGTCTTGCTTTGTAGTTCAGGCTGGCCCTGAGCTTACTATGTAGCCCAGGCAAACCTCAAACTCAGCAGTCCTCCTGCCTCTACTTCCCGAGTGCTAGGATTACAGGCGTGAGCTACCACGCCTGGCATTGTGGTATGTGGTATTAATTGCTGGTGGGTGTAGGTCACCACGCCCAGCATTGTATGTGATTACTGGGATTGAATTCAGGACCTTGTGCTTGCAAGGCAGGCGCCAGAACCACTGTGTTAAATCTCTGGCCCAATATTTATACTTTTGAACATAAATGATTCACCAATTCAAACCCCAAACTCCAAAATTTTTTGAGTGTTATATTAACACAGATTGTGGAGCAAAGCAGATTAAAGATTTTTTAATTTGGGATGCACAATGGTAAATTATTTTTCACCCTTTTATTTTTTAGTGTAATTTATTAGTACATTTAAAATAAACATTATGATCACATTTAACAATGCAAATTTGTACTTGTACCTGGCACCTCTTTTTTTTTTTTTTTTTTTTTTTGAGACAGCATCTTGCTTTGTAGTTCGATCTGGCCCTGAGCTCACTATGTAGCCCAGGCTAGCCTCGAACTTATAGCAATCCTCCTGCCTCTTAATCCTGAGTGCTGAGATTACAGATGTGAGCCACCATGCCCAGTACTGTGGTAATGTGGTGCCGGGGATTGAACTTGGGACCTTGCGCTTGCCAGGCAAATGTAACCACTGAGTTTAATCTGTGGCCCTACATGATACACCTTGATTTTCATTTTCCCCTTTCCCCTGCCCTCCCTACAACCTCCACTCCCTATATACATAAAATTTGTTTTCTTTTTTTAACTATTAAATTTTTTATTTCTCTTCTTTACTTTCCCTACCTGACCCTTCTCTTTTCCTTTTGCATGGTTTCTTCCTATTTCATATTACCAATCATACATTCTGGTGTTCATTTACACTAGATTTTATGAAAATATTACCTTGTACCACAAGATGTACAAGAGTCTTTGGGAGTCAAAAAAAGGAATACCAAGGCATGGATCTTAAGCATCCCCTAAGAGCTCCTGTGTTGAAGGCTTGGTTTCTCAACAGTGCTGTTGAACCATTTAGGAATTGGAGCCTAATGCAGAAATGATGGGTCACTTGGGGCTTGCTCTTTGAAGGGATACTGGGACCACAGACTCTGATAAAATTCATTTTTCCTAATATCTCCTTACCATGATGTGAGCAGCTTTGCTTTACAATACATCATTTATCCCATAGGCTGTATGCCTCATCCTAATGTTCTGCCTTCCAACATGCCCCAAAACAATAGTCAACCCAACCACGTACTGAAATCTCTGAATCTGTGAGCCAAAATAAAATCTTCCTTCTAAATTTATTTTCTTAGGTATTTTCTCACCGGTGGAAATCTGATTAACTTATAATGAAGATGACATTTAATGCAAATAAATAAAATAAATACTCTATAAATTATTCACTGAAAGTTGTGAATATTTTTCTGCTTGTAAAGCATTCTGATTTTGATCCCTTGAAAGAATATTTTATAATGGGAGAGAATGACAAAATATTTCTATGTATTTTGTTAACATGTGAGTATATTATTGCAACAGAGAAAAAAGTGAAGATAATTTATACATGTACAATTTATATGGCTTGAATATTTCTATCTTAAAGATAAATTAGTTCAAAATAAACAAATCAACTTACATAGCTCTTCTCTATCAAGAGACTGCGCACCACCTCCAAATAAGCCTTTAAAGAATCCCCTGTTTGGTGCTTCAGGTGTTTCTACAGGAGTAAAGAGTTCACCCAACATCTCCTTTAAAATCAAAACAAATTTTCAACGTTAAAGTTTCAGGGAAATTAAACTATGACTAAGAAAACCATTACTGTGAACTCTTTAATATAAGTCTAAATAATTAACTGCTGAGATTCACAAACAAATATTTTAAACAATCAGATCTGGTAATACTGATTTATTCAAAGAACACTTTTTTTTTTTTTTTTTGAGACAGGGTCTCGCTTTTTAGTTCAGGCTGGCCCTGGGCTCACTATGTAGCGCAGGCAAGCCTCGAACTCAGCAATCCACCTGTCTCTGCCTCCCAAGTGCTGGGATTACAGGCATGAGCCACCACGCCCGGCACTGTGGTATGTGGCACTGATTGCTGGTGGGTGTGAGTCACCACGCCCAGCATTGTATGTAGTTCCCGGGATCAAATTCAGGACCTTGCACTTGTGAGGCAGGTGCTGGAACCACTGAGCTAAACCTGGCCCCAAAGAACACATTTTTAAGACTAACTTACTGCCTCGTCCTTTCACTAGATTATATTTTCTGCTTTCCAGATAAAGATGATACTTCTGCTTAGACTGTAAGCAGATTTTTAATCAACATAAAATTTTCACATAACTTCACAAGAATTGATCATTAGATTAATAATTTGTTTTTATATTAGAAAGAAGAAAATCCTCTATTAACAAGTCAAGAAGTCCAGTGTAATAATAGTAATATACAGTTTTAGAATTATAACCCCTCCCCGAGTCAGAAAAATTCATGATTTAGACACAGCAATTTCCTTTTTGCATAAACATATACTAGGTAAAGAATTATGCTAACATAAACTGGCAATTTCAGACATCTACTAGGAAGATGGGAATGGGTTGCTTTACTCTGTCAGATTTTCCTGAAATTATTGTCAATAGTCTTCAAAGAACACAAATGGTAAAATGAAATCTGGAGAGAAAATGATTGCTGATATGTTACTGATTTTGTGAATAACATATAAAGAAGAAAGATAAATTCTGTAAGAGAAGAATGGTAGCAACATTATTTACAAGGCAACTTCAGGAAGGTATAAAATAGTTACTATACAAATACAAGTAGTTATTATATAAAGGCCCAGTACACTATTAGCTCTAGGTAGGAGTTCTTCTGAACTCATGTGTTATAGTTGGAGTGAAAATAGATACTTTTCATTTTTCTTCTTGAGGGTCGGATAAAAAAGTTAATAGAGGATGTACAGAGGTTATACTTTTAAATATATCCATATCAAAATATAACCAGCAAGACTGTAACAGGAAGAGCAATAATTAAACATACATGGCATAGAATTTAATTTTTAATATTGAAATGGACTGAAATCCTTGGATTTTTTATTTTCTTCCCCCTAGATTGCTTTGAAGTAGAGTAAACCTAGAATAATCATCATAAAATCAACAAATCAAACCTGTTAAAGCTTACCATACAATCTGTTAAATCTATTATTATACTGAAATTTATAGTAGGCCCTATGTCAAGGATAATTTTAGGCATAATTCCAAGTGTTTAATAAAACTGTATTTTAAGGATTCTAATTTAAAACATATCTATGGCAACACAGCAAGTGTTGTGAAAAATTAAAAGTGATATAAATATAAATATAAATGGTGATATAGATATTTTTAACCTAAAACTGAAACCTTTCTTTCTCCTTCCCTCTCCCCCCCCCCTTTCTTACAGTACCAGGGACCAAACTCAGGCCTTTGTGCTTCCAAGGCAGGAACAATACCACTTGAGCTAAATCCCTGGCTATATTTCTTAATTGGAATTTAATGTGCTTATTTTACAAGCATAACATAAGAATTCTAAAAATCAATCATATTTATGGGGAGTATTCTAGGGAACAGAATGAGAATAAATTTTGGAACTATGTATCTCTGTGTTGTATTCTCATCTGTATCTTTTACTAGCAGAGTAATTTTAATAAATGAGTCTCTTAGAGGAAATTATTTACTACTTAGGATCATTAATATTAGTAAGTGCTGATGAAAGTATATTTGTATTTTGTAGTATTTTCATATAATAATATATTATATACTATATTATATAATATATTATTACAATTTATTATTTATGTATAATAAATTACATTTATGAAACAGTACCTGTGGCCGTTTCCTTTTTTTTTCTTTTTGTGGAATTCCCATAGATTGAACCCAAAGCCTTTGTATTGAACTACATCTTCAGACTATTTTAAGACACAGTCTTGTTAAATTGGTAAACTGCCTATGGTGGGCTCAAATATAATCTTTTGCCTCAGCCTCTCCTAGGGCTGTGATGACAGATCCAAGTCACCAATTTCATTTACCTGTACTATCTTATCTAAAATATGAATATAGAGAAAGAGTATGTTTGTCTTATTTTAGTTCCTTGGATCTCACTTTTGCTGTATGTGAGCTAACCAGCTTAAGTAATAAAATGTAGGTCTAGTTTCATGACTGTGTCAGTATTTGGATTTTGGCTATCACTATAAACTCTTTTGTGGTAATCAATTAACACTGATTCTGAACATTCTGACTTAAGAAGACTTAGAATTGAGTTTGGATAAATAAATATCTCAAGACAATTGCAGCAGTAAATTTCATACTAAATGTATACATTTAAGAAAATTTAGTATTTATCAATTACTTTTACAGTGAGTACTTGAAGTTTTATTTATAAATTATCACCTTGAGGTGGTTAGCAAAGTTAGTAACCTAATTGTTTAAAGTGAAGTCATTGGTATGTTTCATTTATATGATTACAGCAAAGTTTAAAGCTTATAAATCAAATTAATTGAAAAAATAAGATTTCGTGTTTTCTCATCACAGTATAGAGTATTACTATATAAAGGAATTTAAATATTTCAATTGATAAATATGTACATTTATGACTGCTTTTTAATCATAAAACTCTGAAGCTCAATAATTTTTTGCAGTTTTTTTGAAGTATAACTGAAATATCAAAACTGTACATATCTAAAGTATATAATTTAGTAATTATACCAAATTACTTACTAGTCGTACCATTTGTATAAACCCGTGACATCTTCACCATAATCTGGGTTGTGAACATATCTATCATTCTCAAATTTCCTTGTGTCCCTTTCTAAAACCTTTTGTTTAAAATTGATTTTATTATATATACATATATATATATATGTATGTATATATAATGATCACTCTACATTGAGAATTTGCACCAGAAAATGACTATAGTGAAAGATGATTAGTAACACTAAATAAGAGATTAGGAACATGACAGGATCTCAGATTACAAAAGTAATGGAATTTGTTAAACAGCTTCAAACAGATTTTGTTGGACTAAAATCTCCAACGAAGGTTTGTGAAATAGGATGAATGAATATGAAGACCAAAATCAATATCAGACCTAGAAGATAGGATTGCAGCCAATTAACAATGAATAATTTATGGAAAATGGCAAGGGGCAATGAGAAATCAATCCAGCAACTCCTAGATAATACAAACAGTAACATATTTTGATCTCATATTCTCCATCTTTGTAAAACCAGAAATTCTTTGGGTAGATTTTATCAAGTTTCCCATGTAGAAGACCATGTTACCTATAAATAAAAAGTTTAACTTTTTCCTTTCCAATGCTGATTTCCTCCTTCTCATCCTCTTCCCCTTTCTTCCTCCTTCCTCTCCTCTCTTTCTCTTTTGTGAATGTACTGCTTAGAATCTTAAAAAAAATCTTAAAAACAACACTGAATTTAAGTGATGAGAGTAAATACCTTTTTCTAGCTTTAAAAAGTTCAGTACTTTATCCGTAAGTATTGTATTAGGCATAGTTTTTTTGTTTGTTTGTGTTTTGAGACAGGGTCTCACTTTGTAGTTCAGGCTGGCCCTGAGCTCACTATGTAGCCCAGGAAAGCCTCGAACTCAGCAATACTACTGCCTCTGCCTCCCAAGTGCTGGGATTATAGGTGTGAGCCATCACACCCAGCACTGTGGTATGTGGTATTGATTGCTGGTGGGCGTGAGTCACCACACCCAGCATTGTATGTGGTTACCAGGGATCAAACTCAGGACCTTGTGCTTTCGAGGCAGGTGCCAGAACCACTGAGCTAAATCTCCAGCCCAGGTACAGTTTTTCTTAGATCTTCTATATATTCCCTTCTATTCTTTGTTTGCTGAGATGTTTTTAAATTGAATTCTTTATTGGTAATTTTATATACAGCTCACAATCACAGTCAACATCGGGGAATTTGCTAAGATTTTTTTTTTAATCAGGAATGGATATTTTCTTAATTGCTCTTCAGTTGTTTTTTTTTAAATTTCCTGGACACAATGAATTTCAGTGTTTTTGTTTGTTTGGTTTTTTTGTTTTGAGACAAGGTCTCGCTTTGTAGTTCAGCCTGGCCCTGAGCTCACTATGGAGCCCAGGCAAGCCTGGAACTCAGCAATCCTCCTGTCTCTGCCTCC